>JAQIUQ010003076.1:0-20605 GCA_030378365.1 Hybognathus amarus
AAAATATGGTCACCTAGTATATTAGTGTTTCTCTTTCACTTTTGAAGTCAAGGCTTTGCTGTCTAAAATGGCGTCAAAGGTCGGGTAAGAATCAAATTAGACACACAAATGTTTAAAAGTGGCATTGGAGGAATAGTAGCTGTTCACTAGAGCGCTAGCATATAGGCCACATCTACATAGGCCTACTGTATATGCAAATGAAACTTCTGAACTATGTAGGCCACATCAAATCTGTTATGATTTAATCTTCAACTTGTCAAAACAACGCTTTAAAAATAAAGCTTTTTCGTCAGGAACCGTCGCTTCGCCAAGTTTTTATGTACAAAGAACCCCTGAATTATTCTCTAGCCGATTCTTGTTAAAGATCGGAATCATTAGATTATGCTACTTTTATTATTGAATTAATATTAGCCTAAGTACAACTTAGTTTGCCCACACAAAACAATCAATGCGGTGTGCCATTCCAGAGCGTCGGACGACGGTCTTTTCGGCGGTACATCTTTCGTGGCATGGCTCACAAAAATGAATTTACGAAACTCATATGGTTTTGTCCTCCAGGGTCGGCGAAGACGGCTTCGAAGGAGCCCAGTCTCCGCCATATATGTTGAGTTTTCGTTGAGATATTTGCGCTTCTCCGCTTCTAGGGGCTTTGGGGGCCTGCATCCTCAGGCCCCCGGGGGGCCACGAGGGTGTGAGCTGGTCTCTTCCAAAGGCCTCGGCCTCGTCTCCACTCGATAAAAATTTGGTGTCGAAACGTTTATTTTTCACCAAGATATTGTCGATTTTCTCCCGAGCTCGTGGCGCCATTTCAGAGCACGGCCAATCGGTTTTCGGCTAATATCTTCGCGAATACTCCACCAAAAATTACGAAACGCATATGGTTTTGTTCAGGTTTGGCGAGACGGTTCCGAAGGGAGCCCAGTCTCCGCCAGATACGTTGAGTCTTCGGTTGAGATATTTGCGTTTCTCGCTTCTGGAGGGGCTTTGGGGGCCTGTATCTCAGGGCCCCGGGGGCCACGAGGCGTGGGGCTGGTCTCTTTCGAAAAGGCCTCGGCCCCGTTCTCCACTCGATAAAAATTTGGCGTCGAAAACGTTTATTTTTCATCAAGATATTGTCGATTTTCTCCCGAGCTCGTGGCGCCATTTCAGAGCACGGGCCACGGTTTTCGGCTGACATCGTCGCGAATACTCCACCAAAAATTACGAAACTCATATGGTTTTGTTCAGGTCGGCGAGACGGTTCGAAGGAGCCCAGTCTCCGCCAGATACGTTGAGTTTTCGTCGAGATATTTGCGTTTCTCGCTTCTGGAGGGGCTTTGGGGGCCTGTATCTCGGCCCCCGGGGGCCCACGAGGGTGAAGCTGGTCTCTTTCGAAAGGCCTCGGTCCCTTCTCCACTCGATAAAAATTTGGCGTCGAAACGATTATTTTTCACCAAGATATTGTCGATTTTCTCCCGAGCTCGTGGCGCCATTTCAGAGCACGGCCGACGGTTTTCGGCTAATATCGTCGCGAATACTCCACCAAAAATTACGAAACTCATATGGTTTTGTTCAGTTCGGCGAGACGGTTCGAAGGAGCCCAGTCTCCGCCAGATACGTTGAGTTTTCGTCAAGATATTTGCGTTTCTCGCTTCTGGAGGGGCTTTGGGGGCCTGTATCTGGGCCCCCGGGGGGCCACGAGGGTGGGGCTGGTCTCTTTCGAAAGGCCTCGGTCCCTTCTCCACTCGATAAAAATTTGACGTCGAAACGTTTATTTTTCACCAAGATATTGTCGATTTTCTCCCGAGCTCGATGGCGCCATTTCAGAGCACGGCCGACGGTTTTCGGCTAATATCTTCGCGAATACTCCACCAAAAATTACGAAACGCATATGGTTTTGTTCAGTTCGGCGAGACGGTTCGAAGGAGCCCAGTCTCCGCCAGATACGTTGAGTTTTCGTTGAGATATTTGCGTTTTTCGCTTCTGGAGGGGCTTTGGGGGCCTGTATCTCGGGCCCCCGGGGGGCCACGAGGGTGGGGCTGGTCTCTTTCGAAAGGCCTCGGTCCGTTCTCCACTCGATAAAAATTTGGCGTCGAAACGTTTATTTTTCACCAAGATATTGTCGATTTCTCCCGAGCTCGATGGCGCCATTTCAGAGCACGGGCCGACGGTTTTCGGCTAATATCTTCGCGAATACTCCACCAAAAATTACGAAACTCATATGGTTTTGTTCAGTTCGGCGAGACGGTTCGAAGGAGCCCAGTCTCCGCCAGATACGTTGAGTTTTCGTCGAGATATTTGCGTTTCTCGCTTCTGGAGGGGCTTTGGGGGCCTGTATCTCAGGCCCCCGGGGGGCCACGAGGGTGGGGCTGGTCTCTTTCGAAAGGCCTCGGTCCGTTCTCCACTCGATAAAAATTTGGCGTCGAAACGTTTATTTTTCACCAAGATATTGTCGATTTTCTCCCGAGCTCGTCGGCCCATTTCAGAGCACGGCCGACGGTTTTCGGCTAATATCTTCGCGAATACTCCACCAAAAATTACGAAACTCATATGGTTTTGTTCAGTTCGGCGAGACGGTTCGGAAGGAGCCCAGTCTCCGCCAGATACGTTGAGTTTTCGTCGAGATATTTGCGTTTCTCGCTTCTGGAGGGGCTTTGGGGGCCTGTATCTCGGCCCCCGGGGGGCCCACGAGGGTGAAGCTGGTCTCTTTCGAAAGGCCTCGGTCCCTTCTCCACTCGATAAAAATTTGGCGTCGAAACGATTATTTTTCACCAAGATATTGTCGATTTTCTCCCGAGCTCGTGGCGCCATTTCAGAGCACGGCCGACGGTTTTCGGCTAATATCGTCGCAAATACTCCACCAAAAATTACGAAACTCATATGGTTTTGTTCAGTTCGGCGAGACGGTTCGAAGGAGCCCAGTCTCCGCCAGATACGTTGAGTTTTCGTCAAGATATTTGCGTTTCTCGCTTCTGGAGGGGCTTTGGGGGCCTGTATCTCGGGCCCCCGGGGGGCCACGAGGGTGGGGCTGGTCTCTTTCGAAAGGCCTCGGTCCCTTCTCCACTCGATAAAAATTTGACGTCGAAACGTTTATTTTTCACCAAGATATTGTCGATTTTCTCCCGAGCTCGTGGCGCCATTTCAGAGCACGGCCGACGGTTTTCGGCTAATATCTTCGCGAATACTCCACCAAAAATTACGAAACGCATATGGTTTTGTTCAGTTCGGCGAGACGGTTCGGAAGGAGCCCAGTCTCCGCCAGATACGTTGAGTTTTCGTTGAGATATTTGCGTTTCTCGCTTCTGGAGGGGCTTTGGGGCCTGTATCTCGGCCCCCGGGGGCCCACGAGGGTGAAGCTGGTCTCTTTCGAAAGGCCTCGGTCCCTTCTCCACTCGATAAAAATTTGGCGTCGAAACGATTATTTTTCACCAAGATATTGTCGATTTTCTCCCGAGCTCGTGGCGCCATTTCAGAGCACGGGCCGAACGGTATTCGGCTAATATCGTCGCGAATACTCCACCAAAAATTACGAAACTCATATGGTTTTGTTCAGTTCGGCGAGACGGTTTGAAGGAGCCCAGTCTCCGCCAGATACGTTGAGTTTTCGTCGAGATATTTGCGTTTCTCGCTTCTGGAGGGCTTTGGGGCCTGTATCTCGGGCCCCCGGGGGGCCACGAGGGTGGGGCTGGTCTCTTTCGAAAGGCCTCGGTCCGTTCTCCACTCGATAAAAATTTGACGTCGAAACGTTTATTTTTCACCAAGATATTGTCGATTTTCTCCCGAGCTCGTGGTGCCATTTCAGAGCTCGGCCTACAGTTTTCGGCTAATATCTTCGCGAATACTTCACCAAAAATTACGAAACTCATATGGTTTTGTTCAGGTCGGCGAGACGGTTCGAAGGAGCCCAGTCTCCGCCAGATACGTTGAGTTTTCGTCGAGATATTTGCGTTTCTCGCTTCTGGAGGGGCTTTGGGGCCTGTATCTCGGGCCCCCGGGGGGCCACGAGGGTGGGGCTGGTCTCTTTCGAAAGGCCTCGGTCCGTTCTCCACTCGATAAAAATTTGACGTCGAAACGTTTATTTTTCACCAAGATATTGTCGATTTTCTCCCGAGCTCGTGGCCGCCATTTCAGAGATCGGCCGACGGTTTTCGGCTAATATCTTCGCGAATACTCCACCAAAAATTACGAAACGCATATGGTTTTGTTCAGTTCGGCGAGACGGTTCGAAGGAGCCCAGTCTCCGCCAGATACGTTGAGTTTTCGTCGAGATATTTGCGTTTCTCGCTTCTGGAGGGGCTTTGGGGCCTGTATCTCGGGCCCCCGGGGGGCCCACGAGGGTGAAGCTGGTCTCTTTCGAAAGGCCTCGGTCCCTTCTCCACTCGATAAAAATTTGGCGTCGAAACGATTATTTTTCACCAAGATATTGTCGATTTTCTCCCGAGCTCGTGCGCGCCATTTCAGAGCACGGCCGACGGTTTTCGGCTAATATCTTCGCGAATACTCCACCAAAAATTACGAAACTCATATGGTTTTGTTCAGTTCGGCGAGACGGTTCGAAGGAGCCCAGTCTCCGCCAGATACGTTGAGTTTTCGTCGAGATATTTGCGTTTCTCGCTTCTGGAGGGGCTTTGGGGCCTGTATCTCGGGGCCCCGGGGGGCCACGAGGGTGGGGCTGGTCTCTTTTGAAAGGCCTCGTGTCCGTTCTCCACTCGATAAAAATTTGACGTCGAAACGTTTATTTTTCACCAAGATATTGTCGATTTTCTCCGAGCTCGTGGTGCCATTTCAGAGCTTCGGCCTACAGTTTTCGGCTAATATCTTCGCGAATACTTCACCAAAAATTACGAAACTCATATGGTTTTGTTCAGGTCGGCGAGACGGTTCGAAGGAGCCCAGTCTCCGCCAGATACGTTGAGTTTTCGCCGAGATATTTGCGTTTTTCGCTTCTGGAGGGGCTTTGGAGGCCTGTATCTCGGCCCCGGGGGCCCACGAGGGTGAAGCTGGTCTCTTTCGAAAGGCCTCGGTCCCTTCTCCACTCGATAAAAATTTGGCGTCGAAACGATTATTTTTCACCAAGATATTGTCGATTTTCTCCCGAGCTCGTGGCGCCATTTCAGAGCACGGGCGACGGTTTCCGGCTAATATCTTCGCGAATACTTCACCAAAAATTACGAAACTCATATGGTTTTGTTCAGTTCGGCGAGACGGTTCGAAGGAGCCCAGTCTCCGCCAGATACGTTGAGTTTTCGTCAAGATATTTGCGTTTCTCCGCTTCTGGAGGGGCTTTGGGGCCTGTATCTCGGGCCCCCGGGGGGCCACGAGGGTGGGGCTGGTCTCTTTCGAAAGGCCTTGGTCCGTTCTCCACTCGATAAAAATTTGACGTCGAAACGTTTATTTTTCACCAAGATATTGTCGATTTTCTCCCGAGCTCGTGGCGCCATTTCAGAGCACGGCCGACGGTTTTCGGCTAATATCTTCGCGAATACTCCACCAAAAATTACGAAACGCATATGGTTTTGTTCAGTTCGGCGAGACGGTTCGAAGGAGCCCAGTCTCCGCCAGATACGTTGAGTTTTCGTTGAGATATTTGCGTTTCTCGCTTCTGGAGGGGCTTTGGGGCCTGTATCTCGGGCCCCGGGGGGCCACGAGGGTGGGGCTGGTCTCTTTCGAAAGGTATCGGCTTTGGGGGCCTGTATCTCAGGATGTTTGAGATTTATCACTGTTTTCTGCAGAAAGCCATCTAGCAGTCCTGTCAGGACCACTGTCTTAAAATATGATTGATAATTAGCGTACAGTTTAGATTGGCGGTATGGTTCTGTTCTCCCTGCGCATTCATGAGGCCTAGCATGGATAAGAGCTGCAATAATCCCCCTTATCAGTTATTGAATAGACAGAAACAACATGAATCTATTGCAGATATCATTAATTCAATATTTTAATGTACAACCATATTTGAGAATTTAGTCTGATTCAGAGGGGAATTCAGCGATCATTGACACTGTGGAAAGGAATCAAGCCTAGATGAAACCGTACGCTGAAATTAAGCGGCATACACCCCCCTGTTTAATCTCAAGGGGAAAGATTGAGGGTGAGAAGTCCTGAAACACTCAGGGTATGTCTTATCTGGATGTATCTGGAAAATGGTGTTTTTGTTTAAAAATGCTTTCTGTCTACACTAGCGTTTTCAGGCATTTTCCGATGTTTCAGTGTGGATGAGAAACTGTGTGTGAAACTCAGATAAATGGATAGACAGATGTTTTTTTGGTATAACAATAAAAGCTAAAAATGACAGACAGACAGACAGACAGACAGACAGACAGACAGACAGACAGACAGACAGACAGACAGACAGACCGATAGCTAAGTAGAGGTCATGATCTGAGGTCAGTGGGTCGTTCTGACACTCATCTCGGATTCCCTGTAAGTGGAATTAATTCAGGGTAATTTCCAGAGCGGAACAGAACAGCCAGCGAGTGACGTCAGTGCTAATTGGTCGGGATACACTCCTGTCCTGCATGCTGAGCTGCCTCTCAGTGTGTGTCGGCGTGAGGAACCGATGAGCGCTCTGTCCTGAAGCATCATGGGGAACCAGTCCGGCATGACTGTGAAGGAGCTGACCGCCTGCCACTCGCACAAGTGGTAACCGGAGTTCATGACCGAGTGTCCGTCCCGGCCAGCTCACCTTTTACGAGTTCAAGAAGTTCTTCGGGCTGAAGAATCTGTCGGAGTCCTCAAACGAGTACGTCGAGACCATGTTCAATACCTTCGACATAAATGACGTAAGGCAATTTGTTTTTATTCTTATTTATTATTAACAGTTCTGCATAATCTTATCATTGCTGTTATTATATTATCCTTTAAAAAAAAAGTGTGTTGAACTTAATTAGTTCTTATGAAATTAAGGATCCGGAAACACTTTAAACATTAGTTAACTACCTTAGTAAACATAAACTAAGACTGAACAATACTTCTGCAGCATTAATTAATATTAATTTCAACATTTACTAATGCATTATTAAAATGTTGAGTTTGTTAGCATTAGGTAATGCACTGTGAACTAACATGAATTGAACAGCTGGATTATTATTAACTAACATCAACAAAGATGAATAAATACTGTAACAAATGTATTGCTCATTGCTAGTTCATAAATTAACTAACAAACCTTATTGTAAAGTGTTACCCCTGATTCTTTCAACCAAGAGCCCAAACAGATCATAAGCCGGTATATAGAGTTGAATGAACTCATTGGTCAGAGATGGTTGATGATGCTGGGTAATGAGATCTGTGGTAATACTGTAAACTCAGATCAAACCGCAGCACTGCACAAGATCAGACGGCTGAGCCTAAGACTCATTAAAGCCGGTAATCTGATTAATAGGAGTGTGTATACTCCTTATTCGACTGCTCTACTTTGTCTAATCATGGCTTTCATCTGCGTCACAACACTTTCCACGAACATCAAGTAACGTTTTATCGACCTCCTTGATTATAATCTTCAAACCTAAAGATTTTTAAGGTTATTTCAAACTTCAATCCAATCCAACACAGTTTGTCATCAAACTTCTGTCGTCTAGTCTCTTCTGCTCTATATTTCTGTGTCCGTGGCATAAATAATCAAACAGTGACTAGCTGAGCGCATGCTACACGTTAAACGACATAATTTGATATGTATATTGTGCTATGTTGTTGTTGAAGTGTAATGTGTGTGTGGTCAGGATGGCTGTATAGACTTCATGGAGTACGTGGCGGCTTGAGTTTGGTCCTGAAGGAAGCGTTCAGCAGAAAGTTACGCTGGTACTTCAAACTCTTCGACATGGACGGCAGCGGATGCATCGAACCGCGACGAGCTGCATCTGATCTTCAAGGTTTGATGTTTCTCTTCAGCGCCTCCTGCTGGCTCACTTTTGTCTCAAGTTGTTTTTCTGCTCTAGGCTGTTCATGCCATTAATGGAGAAGACCAGGAGATTTCTGCCGAGGACTTGGCCGACATGGTGTTCAACAAGATTGACGTTAATGGAGACGGTAATCTATCTATTTATCTATCTATCCATTAGATAAAGCTTTGTGACATGGTGCATTATCCTGCTGGAAGTAGCCATCAGAGGATGGGGACATGGTGTCCATAAAGGGATGGACATGGTCAGAAACAATGCTCAGGTAGGCCGTGGCATTTAAACGATGCCCAATTGGCACTAAGGGGCCTAAAGTGTGCCAAGAAACATCCCGCACACCATTACACCACCACCACCAGCCTGCACAGTGGTAACAAGGCATGATGGATCCATGTTCTCATTCCGTTACGCCAAATTCTGACTCTCAGTTTGGAGTTCAGGAGATTGTCTTGACCAGGACCACACGCCTAAATGCATTGAAGCAACTGCCATGTGATTGGTTGATTAGATAATTGCATTAAAGAGAAATTGAACAGGTGTTCCTAATAATCCTTTAGGTGCGTGTTTGTACATAAAACAACATGAATTAAATATGTAACTGTATGTGTTTAGGTGAGCTGTCTCTGGATGAGTTCTTGGAGGGCATCGAGGCGGACGAGGTTCTCACGGAGATGTTAACCCAGAGTTTGGATCTGACTCATATTGCCAGTAATATCCACTGCCAGACTGACTCTGAACAGCAGGTCAACTGACCCCAGACCAGCCCGAGTTGCCAAACATGATGATGAACTAAACCTGTTGATTCAGCACTGACTTAAACCCTTAACACATCAGATATTAATAATTTAACAGAATAGTAGCACTGCATTTCACAAGCCTGATTATTCCCTGTAATCTCACAGAATAACTGAGACTAGGTCAAAGGATTTATTTAAGTGCACTTATGCATGTTGAATTGAAATTAAATTTCTGTTAAATAAAACCTGTAAAATGCAACATTTTTTCAGTCCTGTGATGTAAATAATCTGTCATGCAAGAACTTGCTTTTAAGGGCTAGCACGAACACGCACACGTATCCTCCAGATCAGCAGGGGGCGCCCTCTTCAGACTCCTGCTGAACACCACTCATTAAGCCTGAAACTTGGACCAGTTTTTTGACTTGTATTAGTGCGTTTGTATCATGCCAGTGGCTGCGTCTGGAATCGCATAATCTCTTGTGTAGGTACTTATTTTGAATAAGTCATAAGTTTGTGACCGCTAAAAAAAGTATGTGGAGTGGCTTAACTTCTTTTACAAACCCAAAAAGAGTTAAGAGTTAACTCTTAAAAGAGTTAATGTGCGACAGAGCTGTGTATGGCCATTGAAAAGGTGAACTTCCTCTTGAGCTTTGAAACAGGGCATGATTACTTTAATTCCCAAACCAAATAAGGATAAATTGCACATTGAAAACTGGAGACCCACTAGTTTACTTAACAATGATGCAAAGTTATTTGCTTTCATTTTTGCAAAAAGACTAAAACATAGCCCTGAACCAAATTATAGATGCCCAATAGACACATAATCAATAACGCACGTTTAATTTTAGACATGATACGATTACAGCGAACCTACTTCCTGAATGATAGCTTCATACTATTTATTGACTTTTATAAAGCTTTTGTCACCATCGAGCATAACTTTAAAATCTATTTCCTTTTTTGGCTTTGGTAACTAAGGCAATTGAAAACCTTATATAATGGGTGTTCTAGTTCTGTTAAACTGGAAACAGGCACATCAGAAAGATTTAGTATATCACGTGGTATTAGACAAGGCTGCCCGGTGTCTCCATTTGTGTTTCTCTTAGTTCTCAGACAATGGCTACACACATAAAAATGTCTCCCTTTTAGGAATTAATGTTGTTGGTAAAAAGTTTTAAATTTACCAACTTGCAGACGACACAGCCATCTTTTTAAGTGACCGTATCCAGATTGGAATGGCAGTAAATATTATCAAAAAATTGAGTGATGTATCAGGATTGGTAATGAAAATTAATAAATCAGTTTTGTTCCCCTGAAAAACTGCAATCTGGCCGGTCTTTGAGGGAATACCAATTCATGAAAAAGTGACATATCTTGGAATTGTACTTTATAAAAATGTGAACGTCATAAGTTACATTGTGATCCAATTGTTAAAAAAAATACAATCTAAACTAAATTTCTGTATTAAACTAAATAAAATACTGTATGATTATATCTGGAGGAAAAACCCCATTATCTCTAAAAAGATGTCATCACAGGATATAGAGACCAAGTAGGTCTGGAAGTGTTGGACTTTAATATTATAAACAATACTTTTAAAATGGGCTATATGCACGCATAAGTTCCGCATTTGATGCAAGGATGCTCGTCCATTTCCAGTTGTGGAGATTTAAGGGGGGGGGGGGAAACAGGATTATGGCAGAGTCTTCAAAATCTACTGTCCTCCTGTTCGAAACAAAACGTCCATACGTGTAGATGTAATTTTATATATAGTTATGTTGGTAACAATTTACAATAAGGTTCATTTATTAAATATTAGTTCATGCATTAACTAACATGAACTAACCATTTGTTACTGTATTTGTTATCTTTGTTAACGCTACTTAATACAAATCTAGCTGTTCATTGTTGTTCATGTTAGTTCACAGTGCATTAACTAATGTTAACAAGATTTTAATAAAGTATTAGTAAATGTTGAAATTAATATTACCAAAGATTAACAAATGCTGAAGAAGTATTGTTCATTCTTAGTTAATGTTAACTAATGTAGTAACTAATGAACCTTATTGTAAAGTGTTACCGTCTATGTTTATTTAATATAATTTTAAAAAGAAGCATAAACACAACGAGGGGTGTCTGTTTTATCTGTTTTTGTGACTAACGTTTCTTTAGTATAACCATGGAGTATAAAATTCAATATAAATTCTCGGTGTTGCATTGGACTCTACGATCGGCGGAAGTTATCGAGCATCCTCCTTACACCTTCACCGGAAATACCGCTGTGCATAGAGCCCATAGAGAGCCTAAGTCCCGCCCCTCCGCTTCCGGTTCATGGGACCTTATTTCGGAAAAACAATGCATGGTAGTCAATGGCGAGAGATAACTTATCTTTTTATTCCGTCTGAACTGTGTCCTGGATTACACATATGATGTTTGTCAATTTAAAAGATAATTATGAAAGCCAAGAAGTCGCAGTTTGTCATAAAACAGAAGAGTAACTTTTAGTTTTATGTGAAAAACCCTCAATGAACTACATTTCCCGGGAGGCGAAACAACGAGCGAGATCAGCTGCTGTGTGTGTGTGCAGTCTGGAACAACACACTCATGACGGGTAACGTTAACGATTATAACGGAAGACTATAGAAACTATGACACAGCCTCAGTAAAGTTCGCTTCATTCATTGAGAGAAAATGTGCGCCTTTGGGGTTTGTAGTCTTTGTAATTACGTATTTTCACAGTCTTATATCTCAACAGTTTTACACCAAACTGCGACTTTCTTGACTTTAAAATGTGTCTTTTAAATTGACAAACATCATATGTGTAATTCAGGGATCAATTTAAACGAAAATCAAAATATTTGTTATCTCTCGCCATTGACTACCATTCAATATTTTTCCAATATAAGGTCCCATGGTGGTCGTTCGGAAGGGGAGGGACTTAGGCTCTATTAAATGGGTTATATAATTCTTAAGACCTTTTTATAATGTATGCAAATGTTTGAGAGAAGCTTTTCCTATTTGATTGGCTGATAATGTAATAGTCCCGCCTCCCGTACTTGAAAGGGGATTCTCATCTGGATAGTTCGTTGTCATTCAGGTCACGTGGTGAAGCTGCAGACACTGGAGAGCGGCCACACGCACAAGTTATTCCTCAGTTGAAAACACTCAGTTATAGTTAGTGATTTCCACAAGAAATTCACTTCGTGAATGTTTTTGAAAATATATTTTACTTAGTTTCGCTATTTATTTTGAGTTTGTGTGACATAAAGTGGTGCGATACTGTTTGTTTATATTTGAAAGGAAAGTTCGTTAATTCTGTTTAACGGCGATTGAACTTGACAAAATACAGTGATTAGTAGAGGATTATATGTGGATGATATCGCTGGAAGACAGGCCACCTACAGAGAACTCTGATTCCCTCACGATCGAGAGTTCTGGCATTCTGGAGTATGATGACACATCCGCATAGCGCGCTTAATTCCCGCGTGATTCAGATTTCCACCGGCACAGAGGAACAGACGACAGACTTCAGAAGCATTTCAGCGTCGGGAAGAGTGAACCTGAGAGGATCGCTCGTGACCGTTGACTGCATCAACTCCGAGAAATTGAGGTACTATTATTTTGTTTGTCTCTATAGACTAAAGAGGCCTACCTTGAGGTGCTACTAGAGGTGAGTAAAAACGTTTATATTTTTGTCGTGAGAGGTCGAGGACTCATAGACGTTGGAAAAGGGGGGTGTAGCAGTCGATTCTGTTCTCTGACCGGAATTTCTGTTCCCTTTACGCAATCATACTACAAGTCATGCGTAGTTGCCGAGTTACCATAACGTTCACGTACCACCAGAACTGAATACGAGCAAAAGAACAACTGGATGTACGGGAAGCCAAAAGGTTAAAAAGTATTGTATTTTTTTCCCGAACAATCACTACAGTGCTTTTAATGTCTCATTTTATAAAATAGATAATGCTTGTTTTGAAAGACTGATTTCGTTATTTGTTGCAAGAAACATATTTATATTCCATTTTTTAGGAGATGTAGGCCTAGTAAAGTTGGCCATCTATAGCTCTATTAGCTTTAGTAAAATAAATCTAAACAACAATTTAGATGGCCCCTTTACAAAGGCTAATTTAAACAAAAATTGCAGGATAGGTTATTTCTGATGTTCTAGTTGCTGGCAAGTCATTTGGCTTTATGCACAGTTGCACTACTTCCCTGAACTTCAGCCAGCTCCTTGTTTCCTGTCTGCCATTTTTGGCCAAATTGATTAATTCAGATAAAATAGGGCCCTGTGTGTTTATAGTAGCCTAATCACTTCCTAGTCGAGAGGCGTCCTGTAATAGTTGAGGAACCTGATTGGTTTAGGTGTGAAACAGGTGCCCTCTGAATTCGCTCTGCGCTTTCCTGTTATTCAAACTCAGGTTTTATTCATTAGTTAAAAAGAATTTTCATGAATTACAATTATAAAGATGAAAGTATTAAGCATGAACGAATGAAATACATAAATCAAATAAATACCTGGCTTCACCCTCATCTTCTCTTATTGTCAATTATTTAAATATCAGAATGAGAGTTGACAGATGTGAGCATAAACACTATTTGTCAAACACAACAGGTATGCCCCTTAGAGAAGAAGATATGGTTAATATTTTGTGTTGTATTTTTGTTAACCTTGATTTCTTGCAAATTGTGAGTCATGAACCATGAATTGATATTTTTATGTTCAGCTAAAGAGTCCTTCATCATGTGGATAGCAATATTTATACATTGGATTTAAAAGTTCACAAACTTTAAAAAAAATCGAACTATACCAAACACTTTAATTTCCCGTCACATCCAAAACGCATGAATATTTTCCTTTTTTGGGGTGCTTAACCCCTGGGGACCAATAACGCAATCCCCTGCTTTTTGATCGTTTTTTTCTCACACAGCTGCAACATAGACTTAAAATTTTCCGTCATTAATGGTCATATAAATAAAATCAATACATGATTATAAAACTATAGAGGGTCTTCATTTTTTGTGTACACTCTTATTAGCATTAATACCTTGTGTTTTTGTAAAATAAATAAAATACACAGGGTGCGCTCACTCTCTCAAAAATCTTTCTGAAAACGCGTCTGGAAACTGACCTGAAACTCTGCTAATACTTATCTCACAAACATGAAACATACGTCTAAAATAATGCTTTAAATGTCTACTTTTAAATAAAACAATTCCCATTTAAAACAAATATTCTCCTGCAATGTAATCTGTATGAAACTAAAGAGAAGTGCCGTTTCGCCTGTCTCGGCTCATCATCATTCACACCTTCAATAATGTATTGAGGCGCATATGCAAAATAGGTAAACGCCCTCACGCAAATGCCTTGAATGCATGCACGTTTCATGCATTATATTCATCCACTTTCCTGCGCGCTGGAGAGGCACGATGACACCGGCGCGGAGGCTTTTCAGTTCATCCTGGACAGTGACGAAGAGTTCATATTTTCCTCAGAAGAAGAGCGGGACTACAGACGATGAACGTTTGTATTTTGAAGAGCGACTTAGATCCAGCCATGGATACAGCTTCGGAAGAGTAAGTCTTTTAGTTTAACTTACATTAGTTGACAAGCTATTTTACATGTATTTTAGATATGTTACTGGTTGGACTTATTTACAGACATGTGAGGACATAGGAACAGGCTTCACTCAATGCATACTTGTAAACTTTTAAGAGTGCTGTATTGAGTATTGACATTTAAAATATATGCTAAATGGCAGGTTTTAGTTACATTTAAATTGTCTAGCCTATAGGCTATATGCTGTATGATATGCAAAATGATATTTAAAAAATATTTGTCCATGTTTAGATTATATTTTTGACTAGTGATCTATAGTGTTTCTGCTGCCTCTTTATCATCAATCGAAGCGTGTGCTCGCATTGCTTTGCAAATATCTGTTGTAAATATGCTAGTTGCTCAAGTGCGCAAATGTGTTAATGTTAGTGTTATCTCCGGTAATAGCACATTGACATGTCATACAGCACGCCTCTACCATTATTCTCATCAGTTATTCATACTATAGGCTAATGGTGCTATACTTTGAAATATGTTTATAATAATAGTTTTAAACTTTTTTTTTAAGGAATGTAGCTGCAGTTTTACTTCCTTCACGTCACTGGAGGGAGCGCAGCAACACAGTCGAAAATCAGAAAGAGTAAGAGATATTTACACACTATTACAATATTTTACAGATGTTAGTTTAATTGTTTATATAATTAGTGATGATACAATATGAACCTTATATTTAGAGGTTGGTTGATAATGTTACCAATGTTTTATTTTTCAGCATGCTAATGCCCATTTATTCCATGTGCTGGAATAGTAGGCTACTCAGTAGAATATTATACTGATTATGATATACAATTAATATATATATATATATATATATATATATATATTAGGGCCGGGACTTTAACGCGTTAATTACGATTAATTAATTACAGACTTTAACGCATTAATTAATTACAGAAAAAAATAACGCATTTTAATCGCACATATTTTTTCCACCGCGGAACATTTCTCACTGGATTAGTTTCGCGGACTGATTATACTCTGGAGCACCAACTAGCGTTCATGACTTTTCTTTACAGTCCATGCTTCAGACAACTAAACAACAAACAGTGAACACGAACGAAGAAGCTGACGAGACCGCTTTGGTTGGTCCCGTGGATGGGAAATTATGTTATAAAAACGAACGGATGCAGGGTTCGACATTAACACCCGCCAAATGCGGGTGGATTTCACGCGTGGCGGGTCACTCCCACTAGCCACTTTGGCTTGTTAAAAAATTGTAGTCTTGTCAAAAGACATCTGACATAACAAACGAATTGCACGACATTAAACACGTGGAGATTAAACTCGGGCTGGCCGTCGGACTGAGGGCTGTTTTAGTCTGCCCTTAATTATCAACTTAATGTGATGATATAGCTGACTTTTTTTTATTTAGCCATGAGATTGACTTTTGTCAAATGATCATCACACGCGACTGGTCGCGTGCACAGACACATCACACATCACACAGCGTTCAGTCAAGCTCGTGAGTGTGCGTGGCCGATATTTCATATAAAATAATCTTCATGATTAAGGGACACGGTGTAACTACTAGCAGGGCTGCCCTTATGTCACGTCATATCACAACTATCTACAGACTTAATTCTATATTTTAATAAAATTAATCATGCCATGAAAGAAAGCAGGAGATGATCATTTGTGGGAATAATTCTGGGCAATAAAGAGGCCTATACTTGTTTCAGGTGGACATATATCCAGTTACTCAGAGCTTCATGATGATAATTATTAAGTTCAGATCTGAGGAAATGCTAATGCAAAACAAACAATCTAAAGTCCCCAAAACTATGTCATATAGGCCTATATAAAGTTGTAATCCTGTTGCCTTAATTGTGGATTTTTCCTTAGAAAAGATTATGTATTCTTTGCTCATTGTTACTAATGCAGATAATTGTTCTACTCTGTATTATTTACTGCTGTAAAAAGAAAAAAAGATGCAGCACTTTTATTATATACAATAAGAATCTATTGTGTGTGTATCTTAATAGACAACATGTTTTCAAAAAATGAGCTTTACAACCATAGAGCTAATGATAAAATTATAAAATTTTAGCACGTTTTAAGCCCCATTTAAATGTGGCTAGTAAAAGTGCTGTGTGGCTAGTTATTTTGGAAAACCAGTAGCCTCATTGGCTAGTGAGCAAAAAGTTCATGTGAAGCGCTGTATGGAAGCGTCATTAAGAGCAGGGTTGTGTGCAAGCTATGCAACAAGGAATTCGCATATCACATCGACCCTCAAGTTTCACCTCAACGCAAAACATACAATTGCTCTGGTCTGTAAACAATATTTTGTTGCTTAAGCTTATGTACTATTCAGTCATTATGCAATGTATACTAAAAATCCATTTGAAATAAAAATCTTCTCACTGTTCTTAGTCCAAATATTTATGCGATTAAAATGCGATTAATTCCGATTAATTAATTACAAAGCCTCTAATTAATTAGATACATTTTTAATTCAGTTTACGGCCCTAATATATATATGTGTGTGTGTTCAGTTTTGGGAACAATTGAAAATGACACTGAGTAAGTACACTTATTTCCTTTTCTTTCAGATATTAGTATAATTCTGTTTACATATTTTGTCTGGGCAATATTAAGTTTGGTGACTGAAATACAGTTGTAGTTTTTTTGTGTGTAATAAACATGCTCACAGTTGTTTGTTTGTTTTACAGCTATAAAGATGATGGTGATCATCAGACACCTGTTGCAAAGAGGGGCAAGACAAACATTCAAACAAGCAGCTCCACTCTGTCATGGAAAACAAAGACTGACATAAGCATTTACTGTGAGATATTGCCTTTACTTCTGTTTATTTATCACTTACAATTGCTTTGTTTATAGCTGGCTGATTATTTATTTATTTTACTCACATTTGATTTGCTGAGAGCAAATTTAGAACATTTAGTTTCTCCACATAGAGGAATTACAATAAAACAGATTGGAAAACAAAACCTTTGAATCTGCTCTCATTCTTTGTTTAGGCTGCCTCTCTTGATGGGCCATTAGCCATTGGGGAGTGTCGGTCACACCCCTGGTCTGAATCTCATTAATATTGATAGGCTATTACCACTCCCACGCATAAACCTCTTCTGACAAAAAAAACTGCCATTAGAAAGTATAATTAATGTTGTGTTTTATGTGAAGGATTAGGCAGAATAATTTTCACATCATTTTCAAACAACAACATCCATTTGTCAAAAGTCTTGTGGACACATATTTAGTATGTGTTTTGTGGTCTTTTTTTCAGCAACTTTCATTTAAATTTTTTAATAACCACGCATAAACATTATTCTCTTAAAAATACAAAATTCAATACATTTTGCTCTCAAATTATGGTAGCCCTGTTTGTGCTATATAGAGTGAATTTACACCTTTTCTATTAACATGTTTATAAATAACTGAAAAAGCACAGATGTCAGTGCATGTCAAAACATCTCAAGGACCCCAAATAGCCCTTGGTCCCCAGGGGGTTGAATATATTTAGAAAAACATATTTTGCCAGTCCCAATTCCCAGATTGGGTGCTCTGAGAATATTCATTTCCAAATTAAATATTGTAAGAAGTTTTTTTTTTCGGAGACATTCATCTGTCATAATGAGTTGTCGCGTCCATAATGCTGAAATTACCCTTTTGTATTTAGTACTAAATCAATGAATGAGAATACAGAAAGAGTTAGGCTACTGATCAACTGCATGCACTTCATTTGTTTACTCGGTTCTTGTCACGCAGCAATCTCAATGCAGTCCTCTAGTGTGGACCATGCTCACTATAATGGCTTTTTTCCCACCACCCAGTGTGCTTTGGAGGATTCAGTTCAGAACTACTAACACGAGTAAAAAGTGTTAAAAAAACTACAAGCATGGCAGATGTGCGTGATTTATTTAAAATTGATTTAATGTTATCCGGTATTATTTCATCTGCAACAACTGTATGAACTTTTATAAAGATCTATTATGCCATTAACTTAAAAATGCATCATTATGCAATAATATGAGAGAGTCTCTTTGAATGAAACACCTGAAACTGGCTGAACAACATGGTACATCTGTCGAAGTTGTGTTCTGTTTAGTTGTTTTCATTGAACTTGTCTGCCTATCTTACGTTAGCGCTGTCATCATCATTATCTGTTCATCTGGTATCACCTGTGTTCTGTCAATCAATATTCATCTGTGTTTGTATATGAGTTCCCTTCTGTTCAGTCAGTCTTTGGTCGTTCTCTCGTCTGTACTAAGTGTTTGTGAACCTTCTGCCTGTCTTGTACCTGTTAGAATCATATTGTTGGTAAAAGTTTGAATTGGAACTTTTTATTCTCCCCTCGTTGTCTTCTGCCTGCTTCCGATATGCATCTACTGCATCTTTTCTCTTCAAGATGGTGGGAAATTAAATGAAATATGCACAATGTTAACTGTGACGATAGGCCAGTTTTAATGACATGATAGTTTGTCCCTAAGCTTGTCTACTCATCTGCTGCACACTTAAAAAGTATGTACTTTTTCCTCCACAGATAGAGTATATACTGTTAGGGCATCGTAATTGCATCAGCCGATCTAAACCCTGTCTTTACATGTTGGACCAGTTCGAAGGAAGAGACAAAAGCCTGAGGTGGAGAATATAGATCATTGTTCTTTATTATCGGATTAGTAACAGAGTAAAAGAAAGAAGTTCTCACAATCTCTAGTAGCGTATTTGGGTATTAGGCAAGCAGAGAGTTCTCGTATCCAGTTCTTTGCCTCTGACAGCAAAATAGGAAACAGGTTTTGCAGTTTGCTTTGTCTTAAAAAGGAACCAGAGCCTTTAAGAAGATACAGAAAATAAAGTAGAGAGGTAGGAGAATAGTACATAAGTGCATGTTGTGATACAAATACTTGAAGTGTCTTATTAGCAAAAGTTATAAATTTAATGTTTGCTAAAGTTGTGACAACGTTCACAACATTGTCCTGTGACGTATAAAACTCTCTAATTCTAGATTCTCTATCTTACTTATGAAGACCAACCCATTGAGACCACACAATCATAAGATGAATCAAATGCAAACGCTCGAAGAGTTAGAAAAATAAGTAATATGGAAAATGATCAAATGAATAATGGAAAATAACTGATTATATGATTAAATTGAATAATGAAATAAAAAATGATTAATGAATAACAAAAACTAAGAAAATACAAGTGTTTGGTTGCTCTCTTGAAGCTATACACACAGGTTGCTATTAAGAATCCTCACAGAACTTTATTCTGTCTCTACTTAAGTCCATCTGTGAACTTTGGCAGTGTTTCCCCTCTAGTAATTACTGATCTGATCAAATATGCTGAATAAACAGAAGAAGCAATGAAACGTCCACTCGACAACATAATGGATTAATAAATGTCAGATTATGCATAAAATGAAAAGCAGAATTTGGCATTTTCAGTTTTCTTTGGCCACTTAATGAGCAGCAGGTTTAATTGTTGGATTATAACTAAACTCTGGAGGACAGCAGTGGATCTGAAAGAGCTTTGATTATAATAGGTGGAGCTTAAAAAATTAGAATATGGTGCAAAAGTTTATTTTTTCAGTAATTCAACTAAAGTGAAATGAATATATTATAAGATTATTACATGCAAATTGAGATATTTCAAGCCTTTATTTGTTGTAATTGTGATTATTATGGTTTATGACTTATGGAAAACCTTTTCACAATATTGAATTTGGAAATTTGGGGTTTATAAATAAAGAAAAGAACATATTACATAAGAAAAAGTGCCATTTATCTGGCTCATCAATAATGTTAAAAACTGTTCACATGACAAGACCATGACCATTTTATTTCCTCATCATATAGTTGTTTAAGGCTCTTCTCTAGCTCCTGAACCTGCAGTATTTTTAGTTCTTTTGAAATCATTGAATTCTTTTCTTGCTCTTCTGGCTTCATCTTTATGTTTCTTCTTCATCTTCTCTATTTCTCTTTATTTTCTTTCCATTTCATCACACTCTGTTTCTTTTGTTTCTATTATTCTCTCTCTCACTCCTCCTCTTCTCCTATTTCTTCTTTCTTGCTCTCTTCAGATCTTCCAATCATTTTCTCCCAGATCTTCCTTGTCCTCGTCTCTCTTTATCCTCTTGTTTCTCCCTTTCCGCCTCCTTTCTCTCCGCTCCAGTCATCATAACGTTTTTCATTTCCCTCTCTCTTTTTCATATATTCTCTCTTTTTCTGCTATCTCTCTTTTATTTCTGTTTCCTGTTTCTCCTGCTCTAAATTCTGTATTTCTTCTCTCTTTCAGTTTCAAATCTCTCTCTCTGCTTTCTCCAGTTCTTCTTGTTTTCTCAGTTGTTCCTCGTGTTCCCCTCCACCCTCCTTTCCTTCCTCTCGTCTCATCTAGCAATACGTAACTGAACGAGTAGATTT
>JAQIUQ010003077.1:0-67500 GCA_030378365.1 Hybognathus amarus
TTCCACCACATCCCAAAGATGCTCTATTGGATTGAGATCTGGTGACTGTGGAGGCCATTTGAGTACAGCGAACTCATTGTCATGTTCAAGAAACCAGTCTGAGATGATTCCAGCTTTATGACATGGCACATTATCCTGCTGAAAGTAGCCATCAGAAGTTGGGTACATTGTGGTCATAGAGGGATGGACATGGTCAGCAACAAGTACTCAGGTAGGCTGTGGCGTTGCAACGATGCTCAATTGGTACCAAGGGGCCAAAGAGTGCCAAGAAAATATTCCCCACACCATGACACCACCACCACCAGCCTGAACCGTTGATCACAAGGCAGGATGGATCCATGCTCTTCATGTTGTAGACGCCAAATTCTGACCCTACCATCCGAATGTCGCAGCAGCAAATCGAGACTCATCAGACCAGGCAACGTCTTTCCAATCTTCTATTGTCCAATTTCGATGAGCTTGTGCAAATTGTAGCCTCAGTTTCCTGTTCTTAGCTGAAAGGAGTGGCACCCGGTGTGGTCTTCTGCTGCTGTAGCCCATCTGCCTCAAAGTTCGACATTACTGTGCGTTCAGAGATGCTCTTCTGCCCACCTTGGTTGTAACGGGTGGTTATTTGAGTCACTGTTGCCCTTCTATCAGCTCGAACCAGTTCTGGCCATTCTCCTCTGACCTCTGGCATCAACAAGGCATTTCCGCCCACAGAACTGCCGCTCACCTGGATGTTTTCTTCTTCGGACCATTCTCTGTAAACCCTAGAGATGGTTGTGCGTGAAAATCCCAGTAGATTAGCAGTTTCTGAAATACTCAGACCAGCCCTTCTGGCACCAACAATCATGCCACGTTCAAAGTCACTCAAATCACCTTTCTTCCCCATACTGATGTCTGGTTTGAACTGCAGGAGATTGTCTTGACCATGTCTACATGCTAGGGCTGCACGATTCTTGCTAAATGTGAATCACGATTTTCTCCATGGGAATTGAGATCACCGATTCTCTTACACGCATTCTTTTTTTTCATCCAAAGTGTATTGCACTCAAGAAAAAAAAAAAAAAAAAAAAAAACACAAGACCGAAAGTGCAGTAACAAAAATAAATTAAAAAAATCTAAAAATTGTTTTAAGCTGGCTCTTTGGGGCTAGCCTATGTAGCTGTCTGTGTATTACATGAACTAAAATAAAGTGTAGGCAGTGTTGTGCCAGTTCATACTTAAAAAGAACTAGCTCAAAGTTCAGTTCACACAGATTATAATGAACTAGTTCACGTTCATAGTTCATTTTTTAAAAATGAACTAAGTTCACATATCTAAAAATGAACTAGTTCACGTTCATTTGTTAAATTCTTTAGGCCACTATCTTACTCAATAGAACCTCTTTACCATCCATTACCAGCTGCAAATCACTGCCACTCCAAAACTAATCAAAATTATTGTACCAATAAACAAGAGACAATTATTATAGCCAGGAGAAAATAATGTATTACCCCTTAAATAATGTGTAATCATGATATGTAGCAATTGGAAATAAGGTGCAATCAGGGTATACTGTATGTTCAGTGAATTTTATTTAGCCAGCATGAACCAAATTACCCAGGACTTTAAAAAGGTATATTCAGGTTCATGGGGAAAAGATCAGTCTACTGACAAAAATCCAGCATATTCTGAACGGCAGTAACTATGTAAACCAGACCAAAGTAGTCATGTACTGTAATGTCAAATTAGCTTGGGCTTACCCTGCTCAATGTGCAATACTCAACCAACACATTTTCACACCTTCAAAAGGAAGTAAACAGTGAGTAAACGATGAAAATGCCATTTACATTCATTTATAATAAAACAATCTTCCTGATTATATTTGTCTAAAGAAAATGAACAGCTACCAGCTGAACAACTTAACTTACTACGTACAGTAGGCACTCTGATTCCATGTATGGGGCATTTATTATTCATATGACACACAAACATAAGTAGATAAGACCTGTTTAGTTCAAAAGATCACTCGTTGTGGAAAAGCGCAGATCATAAGTGATGATACGAGCAGCGCACGGCCAGACTCACCGCGCGCGCGCGCCGAGTATGATACTATTGCAACTCCCCCTGCCTTCACGTTACCCGTACTATGAATACTTCGACCTCTGTCTAACATACCCAGAGGTGATAATAGACCTCTACAACATAGCTGTTTGCTGGGGTTGGATTCGACGACTCAAAACGGGAGTTGGAGGTAAAACCTGACTTTTCAAATGAGCGTGAACGTGAACTGCGCGTGCTGCTCGTTCATTCGGACAGAGTGAAGCGACGCTCTCGTTCGCGTTCATGGTATGAAAAGTGATTAGTTCAGTTCAGCGTTCGCGAAATATGAACGAGTTCAGTGAACGTCGTTCATTTAACGCGTTCATGCACAACACTGAGTGTAGGCTATATTTAATATTTTCTGGCTAGTTTACTTTAGCTTTTTTTAGAATCAGACATCACACTTTCACCCAAACTGAATAATTACAAACTGCGGTCTTCCCAACTTTCATGTTGTTTGAAGACGTCTCTCTCTCTCTCTCTCTCTCTCTCTCTCTCTCTCTCTCTCTCTCTCTCTCTCTGTGAGTGTGACCAATATAACGCGTGAATGCAGCATGATCTGAATGCAGGGAAATAGACGGAAGTGAATCGCCATCATTAAGAAATGAGATCGCATTTGTGTTTGAATCGAGATTCGCGATTTTTTTTGATTACGTCGGCAGCCTGACTACATGCCTAAATGCACTGAGTTGCCGCCATGTGATTGGCTGCTTAGAAATAAAGTGTTAACGAGCAGTTGGACAGGTGTACCTAATAAAGTGGCCGGTGAGTGTATATTGAGTCCAACATTTAATTTAAATTGATAAAATCTGTACGTTATAGTTCGCATTTTCGCAGTTTCCCCTATTAAATCCAGTCACGCAGCAGATCTTTTGCCACTCTGCTCAGGCTGAGAGGGGTTGTTCGGCGGGAAAGTCACGTGAATGCATTCCCTCTATTGGCCTTAAGCTTTACAATCTTATAGCTCATCCTAGGACGACAGTTCGGTAGCACATTAGGCAGTTTTGATTTATATGCCGTTTAATGCTGCCATTTTCATATAGAGAAATATATATATATATATATATATATATATACTAGAATAGAAAAGGCCTGAAAATAATGATATTGATAGCTGATATTTCCAGGTTTTTCATAATTGTGTTCAGAGTGCAACCCGGTACGTATTTCAGTGGTTCTGATCCACTCGTGTCAACTTTACCTGTGCGTGAGCCTCCTGCTGGCTGATGAAGCTATCAGCAGAAAGTTCTCAGTTTTGGCAAATGCGTGTATCCCAGATGTCCTTGACCAGCGTTCGAATCTCATCGGCTTTGGGGATGTTATCTGCAGCGCTGCACACACACAAAAAAACACTATTAGAATATTTTAAAAGCAAAATATGAAACGTATAATAATGTATAGGGTGTGCATAAACCCATTTATCAGCTTAAATTGCATTACCATAAAGATTGTGAAAATATGGAAATATTTGTTTTTAAAGCGTGGGTCTGAAGTTTCAAAGAGGCTAGCTAGCTTTAAAGGCCCAAAAAGGGGAAAGATCCCACCCTCCCTTTAAAACGCTCTCCAAAACCACACCTCAAAAACGCACAAATGCGTGTGATTAGAGCTGCACAAATCTGTATAAATTGAGAATCACTTTTTTTTTTTCAAATAGAGATCGCTGATTCTGAACAGACAACTAAACAAAATATTCTATCCTTCTTAAAAATTAGGTAGTACTGGCAACATCATTTCAAAGTAATGTCATCTCTAAACATTACATCTCTAAACTAGAGATGTCTTCTATTTGGTGAGTACAACATCACTGAACATGTTTTTTTTACACAGCTTTAACCAGCAGATGTCCTCAGCATGCTATGTTTTGAGTGAAGCACAATTCATCTAACAGTGAATTTAGCCAGCGTAGTCAACATAGTGGAATAAAAAACACCTAAATTAGTCTTTTTCAATGCAACTTCAAACGGCAAGACAATGTTGTTGAAATGAGTACTGGATACCTGTGGTAATACTTTACACCATTTATTCAGAGGGTCTAAACGATTGTTTTCCAAATCCATTTTCTTTAAAAAAGGGGCTTGACTTGTCAGACAGTGGAGGATTAATCTGGACCTCAGCGATTAACTTCTCTGCAATGTCGTCTGCCATTTTAAATGCGCAAACCCTTAAATTAAAATGGATTCTGATTGGCTGTCAGTGTTTTATCATTGGCTGCTGGACAAAAAAAAAAAAAAGAATTGTTCAGAACGATATTGTTTCTCTATATCATTATCGTATAGCTGTGGTGTGAACTATTCTTTAATATTGAAAACTATTTTTATATCTTTATCATTATCTTTATTGTTATAGTCCTTGAACAACAACAACAAAAAAAGCCTACATTTATTGTGCAATGACAGCAACCCTGTATTCTTATATCACCGACCCTGTTTTGACAAAATAAATGGAGCAAATAGAAAATAATTCTGGGAGTTCAATGTTATTTGAAAGCATGTACAGGCATTATTATGCTGTTTACATAACCAGTGGCATAAATTACAATAATATCGTTTATCACAATTATTTCTGGGACAACATATAGCCCAACAAAAAGTAGAACTGCGACAGGCCTAAAATAATCAAATTCAAATTCTGAACTCAATGTGCTTCCTCAGTTTTTGGTTAAACTGAAGCTCAAGCTTATGGTCCATCTGGATTTAACTTCCTGCAGAGCATGAGCGCAACTTGTCTCCTTTTGTCCAAAAACTAAAATTGTCATTTTTATCCACAGATCTTTGAGCAGCTAAAAATACATTCCTTATTAAGATTAATACAGATGGCATCAAGTAAACTGTAAATCAATTAAAAGCCACAAAAACAGATTCTGATTGCATGAGGTCTTTCATGTGAATATGCTAAAGGTGATCTGGTACTCACTGGTTGAGTAATAATTTGGTCAGCTCCATGTAATATGGACTCGGAATGGGAGTGAAAGTGTCTAGCTTTCTCTCCTGTTCACGGATCTCCTCTAGTTTGTCTGGAAAGGAAAAGATAATCTGGGTTTACTTTAAAGTTGGTTTCAGGAGAGATGGTGCCAGCACAGCAGTGTATGTGATTGATCTCACCAGTGTCCATCCATTCTGGAGGAACTATCCTGCATTTCTGCCTTTGTTTAAGATTGAGGGCCAACCACACAGGAACTTCCACTGGCAGACCCGGATTAAATGGGCCCAGATCTCCCTGAAAGTTTGTTTATGTACATCATGTCATGCACTTGATGAAGGGACCAATGAACAATAGCAGTGAGTGTGACTTATTTACAGCATAACAAAACGTAAGACACACAAACACATTGGAACAAAATAGAAGAATTCAAAATAGTATTTGAATTAATCTTTATCATTAATACAATTTTTATTAAAAGTACTGATTGATGTTTAAGGGGGACCTCTTGCTTCCTCCATTTTCTTTGTGTGCTGGCTGTAACTTACACAAATGACGTTACAGGAATACTTTAAAGGAACACTCCGACTTTTGGGACTTTGGCTTATTCACTATATCCCCCAGAGTTAGATAAGTCCATACATACCTTTTTCATCTCCGTGCATGCTGTAACTCTGTTTGACGCACCCACCGCTAGCCTAGCTTAGCACAAAGACTGGAAGTAAATGGTTGCAGTAGCATACTAATCCCGAATAAGTGACAAAATAACAAATAAGTGACAAACATTTTCCTATTTACATGTTACCTTTGAAATTATGAACTTGGGCACGCAAAAGACGCAACATTAGCAGGCCCTATAAAGTTATTGTTTTGTCACAAACGCACTATCGCCCAGTAACAAATGAGCGGAGCAAGAGGTAAACTCAGAACTGTAGCCTTCACCTTGCTAATGAATTTATTTATTTTTTATTTTTTTGAGAAACAGTGACCTTGTCTTGGTAGCTATTGTGGGTTCATTGTGCAAAAAATTGCCTTGTGCGATTACTTTCCCCTTATTCTAGCCTATTGTAATGCAATTATCTAACATTATCAATTATCAACATTATATGTTGTTGAATACATTTGGTTCAGCTGTAATAAATTGCATTTAAAATATATCGATTACTGTAATAATTCTTTATTCATGTTTAGTCAGGATGCGTTTTTGGTTGGAATTCTATGAAAAATCATGGTATTACCTGGTCTCCCCTGTTTATTGTTGCAGCCACAATACAATTAACACCCATGATTGTAAACTATGCTTTTACAAAGTAGTAATTGCTGACTCTATTACTCCAACTCCGAACGAACTCTCTGCTCCTCTCCACGGTGCGTCTCAGGTGCTGCGGTTATCATTCTGCCCAAGTAGCAGTGCTTTGCCTTCTGAGAATATAGTTCCCAATATACAGTATATACGGTTAAAAGATGGCTGCGTCTCATATGACCTTGTTATTTGTACACTCTGTGACTATACAAATCACAACACGTAAAATAGGAAAATGTTTGCATCATTTTGTCACTTATTTGAGATCAGTATGCTACTGCAACCATTTACATTCAGTCTTTGTGCTAAGCTAGGCTAGCGGTGGGTGTGTCAGTCAGAGTTACAGCACGCACTGAGATAAAAAAAGGTATGGACTTATCTAACTGGGGGATATGCTAAACAAGCCAAAGTCCCCAAAAGTCTGAGTGTTCCTTTAACAATATAGGATGGTTTCAAACGGTTTTGCAGCTTCATTTAGCACATAAGTCAGATTTGACTTATACATGTAACTTAGTATACACTAGTAAAAAGGCTCTTACATCGGCAAAAACATGTTTTGCACATATAACGTTAAGTAACTTAACGTCATGTCTAGAGGTACTGGTGATAACTTTAGGCGATAGAAAATAACCCTTACACTGAAATAAATCAATGGAAGTTAAGCTGACTGTTTTAATAAGTCACTCATATTGAAAGTTATCTAGTTCAAAATAAGATCCAGTATATAGCATATTGATAGCGGTTGAACCAAAATCATCATCAAAACTATAATAACGCATAATCACACATTGTAAACCACGGCCATATAAGTTACATGCTTCAGGTGTTATATTTACTTACCCCAATCAAATAGATTTTGTCAAGATCTGAAGTTTCGGTATGACTTTTACCATCTCTTTCTCTGCGAGAAACTCTACCTCAGCTGGATCCATTCTGTGCTGTGAACAGTTTTCCCGCGTAACACTCAGACGTGTGTCTATGACGTCAGGGGGGCGAGGCAACTAAAGGCAACATTTCAGAGCTGCCCTCTAACGGTCACTCCTGAACAGCACAATCTCACTATATTTTGGTCCTTCCCTTCTTGTCTGTAACTCTTCCAAATAAGAAAATACATTTTAAAAACTGAATCTAGTCAGCAGGGTCATTCCTGGTATGCAGTGACTTTTCCTGTCCCAATGATTTATATACTCATATTTTCTCTAAAATGAGTCACATATTTATAACAAATGGCTTAAATTGTAGATTTAAGTATTCTTTACAATTTAAACATAGATAATAGACATTAAAAATACTATTTTGTATTTTACACCATTTTAATTGCATGCCTATGCATTCAATTATATCATGTCCTCAGTGCACAGTAATCAACTTCTGCAAGAAATATAAACCATGACATGACAAAAACCTCAACATATTTTTTAATTATGTTATAGACTAGGCTAAATTGCATCTAATCATACATATAAATCATGTGAAAATATAGGTCTTTTTCTTAAAATTTTCTTAAATTACTGCGTCCCTGAAGTCATCTTCCACCCTGTTAGTATGTACTTTTTGCCTTCCAAATCCGACTGCAATTTCATTGAGTCCATTTTCAAGAAGTGATTTAATTTCTTTTACCTGCTGGAATTCAACTGTACAAACTGAGGTAAGCTTTAACTCTCACTCCTAAATTTTTTTTTAGTTTTTGAGATGTTATCCTGCTTGTCCCAGCCTTAAAGTTCCACCCTGTTAGGCTTTGTTATGAAGAATGTTTGTCCCATCAAATAATTTTTTAAACAAATCTGACACAGTTATAAAAGTAAAAATTCTAACTTTGCTCAGAATTTTCCACCCTGTTAGGTCTATAAACCTAACAGGGTGGAAATTCTAATAGAAAATTTTTAAAAATGTATTTAATGTATATAGCAAGTTCTATGTATGTATAGTATACATATATACATATATATATTTCCTACACTCAGTATCAAATATTGTTATATAAAGTTTATTTATATAGTATACCATCCGTATGCTGAGATGGTTCTTTCCATTAGAGTTTAAAGTTCTTTTTCCCTGCCTTTTTGCTTTTATTTTCATTTTGTTTGTTAATCTAGTAAGTTGATGTAGCCAAAACACCACTAAGGGCATCACTGTCCATTACTGTTCCTTCTTGTGATGAATTTTGTATTTGTTTGTTAATCTAGTTAATTCAAATGAATGATATAATCTTTATTTTTAATCAAATATAAATAAATAACAATGTCATTTATTATGTCTGTCTTCTCTAATTTGTAAATATTTCTCTAGCCATCTGAAGAGAGAATTGTTTTGTTTTGCCCCCATGATTGATTATGATGAGGAACCACATAGATATTTTTGTGTCCCTCCCCCAAAGGAAATTTGGATTTTTTATTTTATTGTTTTGAAACAATATGTTATAGGTTCAGTTCCACACATTACCAATGGCAAACCATGCAGGACAATGACAAAAGGCTCATCCACTGAACCTGTTAACACTGGTGTTCCACCCTGTTATACTCCGTTCCACCCTGTTATGCTCCTTTCCACCCTGTTAGACAAGTCATTTTAAATAATAATTTGACAGCAACATTAAATGTTTGGCATACTTTTGTCTTATTTTGTGAGGTGAGCACTAACAGCATATATATGTTTTTGAGCCAATTTTTATTGTTATTACCATCCTATTTGCAAAGATGGGCACAAAAAGTACCAGTTTTTAATAATAAAGACATATTCTCTTCATCAAAAATTGTTTTGCTTGTTTCAAGAAGAAGAAAAAATCTAAAATGGCATAAGGGACATAATACTATCCAAGAAAAGCTTATTATTGTTTAACATTTACATTATTAACATGTTGTGATAACTATGTGTCCCTAACAGGGTGGATTATTTTCATGGACATGTCTGAACAATCTACCCATAATTATTATTTTAAGAGTCCCTGAGCTTGACCAATATGTATTCCTTATAGTTAAACATGTCAATATTTTGGTAGAATGCTAAAAACATGAAAATCATGTCCTTTTTTCCCAACACTTATGAAGCCAAAATGTCACTGCATACAAGGAATGACCCGTATACTCTTCTATAGTCTTGAATACTAATGCAAGACTAGTCTTACATGTCACTGTTTATAACACAGAGCATTCATCCTTTGCTGGGACGCTTAAAAAAATATTGTGGGCATAAATTAAGAGTAGGCTATACCCACTTCTCCAGGCACCACTACATCACTGAATAGGTCTATAACTACCTGGCAGGGAATAGTCTTTTCCAGGTTTCAGTCGGCAAGTCAGGCAAAAACTTCTTCTTTGTTTCATGGCGGGTAACATACTGTGCTCCAAAACATTGGTGCTGATTGGCCCAAGAGGAGTCCTGTGCGCCAATGAACGCTATCTATCGATCTGCGCTCGATTGCTCTTCCTTCATCCTCCAACTACCCGGATGTCTGCCTCCGTAACTTGAAATTGAACTTGAGAACTTCAGTTCAAACAAATAAATTCAATTTCAAATTATACAGTTCAGATTTTGAATGAATTCAATTCTATTTAAACAAAACAATTTCAAATTATGTGATTTAAATTCAGTTTTTCAATGCAATTATTGAAGTTTAGCCATTCAAATTCAAATATAAATGGTTCAAATTAAGTTTCTGGTGGCACATATTTCATCCCATAAGAGAGCCCCTCTTGTCATTTTGATGCTTAGATTTTTAGATGGGTATTGCTGTAAGCATCAGGAGGTAAAAATGCAAATGAACACAATCAGATCAAGGTAACATGAAAAAGAAGACAAATTGACATTTCTTAGAAAGGACTGTGCTGTTTTGCTTAAACTAATGATAAGCAGATGAGGCGTGATAGATGGTTTTTCATATTTACTCTGATGACTTGCACATCATAACACTTCAGTGCTACCCGCATGGCCACATCCTAACTCCGGCTTCTGCACATGCTCCTCACCACTGTCATGCTGGGTAATGCTTATAACATCACATCTTTTTTCTCCCTACAACGAAATAATATTTACCCCTGTAAAAACATAGCCATCTTTATGTGCTGTTATGTAGTATATACAACGCAACACAACTTCAATTTACATTTTTTTTTATATAAACTTAGATGAACTAGATAAACTTAAAGGTTGGGGAGGGGGGGGGATTGGGTTACAAAAGATAGCTCAACAGAAACTCATCTTTCAGGCTTGACACATCAGCATAAGAAATCAGCAGAGTGGCGTGAGAATTTGCTCAATTGCGTGAGAGTTGGCAGCCCTGAGGTTTTCAGTTTGTATTTCAAAAGCTTGCTTGACCAAAGACGTATTGGTGAAAATGTTCACATGCATACATGCTCGCTAAACAGCTCCTCCTTGATTTGAGCATACCTGGACTCAACGCTTGTCAGGCTCTGGATGCAGGCGTAGGTAGCCACTGCTCTACGTATTGCTGCAGCAGCAATGCTCCCAGGCTGTAGGCTGTGCGACACATCTTGTTCTGAAATCCTTGTTCTCGTCTTGGGGTCATAAAACTTTAACACAGACTCTTGTGTCAGAGTCTCTTTCAGTTTCACAAAACAGTGTTCCTGCTCATGGGACCAGATCCATTCATTCTTTTATTCGAGAAGACTCCTGACTGCTCTGACAGCTGTGGGACAAATTTGGCCAGATAGGCGACCATTCCCAGAAAACGTCTAACCTCATATTTGTTCACGATAATTACTTGTTTTCCCCATACATGTTTTTAGAGTTATGTTTATATGTTCATTTAGCATACAGCTCTGGAATACTTGATTCTGATTGGCCAGAAAGGCTTTGTCATGGACGATGGCAAAAATGAGGAAAAATCATTTGTCACAAAGCTGTGTATCAGTCGGCTCATCCAGTTAAATTAAACCGCTAGTTTCATGTCTCGTGTCATCACAGTGCTGACTTGTGCTATCTTTTTTTTAAACAAACGCAACTGTCTTCATCTTAGGGGCCGTTTACACTACAACGTTTTCAACTAAAATTAGAAAACTTCTTATGCGTTTTGGCTGTTCATTTACAGGACAATCGCATTTTGGGGGCGTGAAAACACAAATTTTTGAAATGTTTCAAAGTGCAAGATTTTGAAAATTATACCGTTAACAAATTACGCAAATTTGTTGAAAATGGTGAAGAATCGTGCATATTATGTGCATATTAAGTCGTTTTTGTAGAACCATGTGAATGGGGATTATTTTGACAAAGTTGGCGTCTTAAAATTGTTTTAAGTAAAAACGTTTCCATTTTTTTGTATGTAATTCATCTTAAAGGTACAATATTTTTACAATAACCTTTTACAATAACAAAGGCATATATCGATTACGCAAAGTAGGCTATTAAGCGGAATTTTGGATCTTGTCATCCGAGCTGATGGATCTTTTAATGGATGCATGAATACTTTGTTATTAACATGACTGTGGTGTGAGCCTTGGCGCGATTGCTAATAAGAGATGTATACACACGCAAGGCGAGTCCCGTGGATATAAAAGAATAAGGACATTTCATTCTACCAAACTAACATCAGATGCAAGTGCTGCATTACTACTCACACAGGTCAGTTTATCAGACGAATTAAACTTTAGGTAACTTAACGCAGCGCTGTTTAACAGTGCACACTAAACGGCATTTGAGTGTGTTGAATGTTGTTTGTTGGCTGTGTGAGACTAGCAGTAAGCTAGATCAAGATTAGAATAACACAGATCATCATGTTGAACTAAATCGCAGTGATTCGTTTTATGTACATTTTCTGACCTGTCTAATGAAGTACATGCAACACTCACGTTTCTGTCAAGTCTAAGTAAGTCGCGGACGTGGAGTTCTCGGCATCTCGAAGATCTTAGATCTCCGTTTAGGCCTCTCAAAGTCTGCTTGCCATGTTTACTACTGCTTGTAATGTTTGAACAAAACAACAACAGCGTGAGCGTCCTGCTAAACATAAACCCTGTTGTCCACATCTGTCGCCATGGTTACTATTGCAGTATGAAGCGGAAACCAAGGGTAACGCGGATATGACGCCATTGACTGGCGACTCCTCACCCCTGCTCACACGTCCCGTTCCCTTGGTTAAAATCGCAGTTTTCTCAATGATTTACAAATTGTTGGAAACATTGGGGATATTGTAAGTAATGAATTAAACAAAATATAGAACATTGGCTTAGTGGTGTTTGGATATTTTACTGCAAAAATACTACATATTGTACCTTTAAACATACCCTAGTTCCCAATTGCTCCAGCCAGCACCTGTGAAAAGGAGAACTGCCACAACTGCTAAGACCTCAGAAGGTAACTGAATTTTCAATATAATTCTGTTGACAACATGTATTCATTACTTCAATGAGCTCATTGTTTTTGCCTTAAATCAATACAGTCACCGCTGACAACAGATCACTCTGAAATTGTAAGACATAGGCCTATGCATTTCCTTTAAAGCTGCCTTGAATCGATATGTATTGTGAAAACCACTATGCACATAAATTTAAATTATATTGTTTTCATATTTTAGTTCGGATAATTGTTTTGTATATAGCAACTATTTTTTCTTATAGCAAAAGCTTTAAGATAATAGTTAGACCTACAGGTAAAATGATAAAATAATTGAATAATGCAAAATCATTCAGGTTATCGGTATAAAGTCAGTCGATAATAGCTGTACATTTATCACTTGTCACAGTTCGGAAATCAATGTTAGAATATCCTGCTGTTGTGTGATAGGGTATGTCCTCTGGATTTGGAAAATGTGAAAAGTATTTCAATAAACAAACTTTAAAAAACAAATAACAACAAAAATATGTCCACATAATATGTATATAGCACACATGCAACCATAACTCTAGCCCCCTTGCTGAGGATGAAGTGAGTCAGCTGTTCCCATGACAACTACGTTTTACTGAGAGAATCCATTAGGACCTCTTGGATCATTTTTTGCAGAGGTATCAAAGGACTAAGACTCATTCTATCAAACATCTAATGTGTTCCATTAGACTTCAACCATCATGACTTTAGGAGGTCGATGATTGCTCTTAGTGCCCACTCATCTTTATAAAATATTGAAATCTGTTTTTCCCTAGATGCATCTAAAATTGAAGATAAATACATTTGTGTAACTCAAAATCAGCTAAGGGATTTATTTTTTATTTTTTATTGTACATAATTGTAATAAATTGTCAGAGTTTAACTGTGAAGGCATATGCTCGAGTCTGACCGGAGAGAGGCGATACTGAAATTCAATACTTGTGCTTTTTATGGATCCAAATAATTAAACTAAGTTGCTCTCAAAAGAACCAAAAAAAAAAAACAAAAAAAAAAAAAACAATTTAGCTGGCTATGCACATCTCACATCTCAGTCATTACATTAACTGTATTACAGCAACTTCACCATGTATTTACAAAGGCAATTTAGTGGCCTGTAGAAGACAGTTGAGAGGTAAAAAAACAAATGGAAAAGATGCAAACAAAGAAAAGCACTATAGTGATGATTCTAGGATGTTGGTCATAAGTTAACACCCCCCCTCCCTGAATTCTCCTTGAATAGAGAAATATGTCAGAGCCAAGAATGCTTTCTGAAATGTATATTGCTAGAACCGAGACATATTACAATAGAACAATTGCTGTTACACTCAAAGACAATGACCAAATCAAATTTTGATATCAATTTTAGGAACTTGGAAATGTGCAGTTGTAGTGCTTAAGTATAAGTGAGTTCCACGTATTTAGGTTGTTTGCATTGTATTCACTACAGGGGCTTCCTTCATATAACCTTTTAAGAGGTTCCTATAGGATAACACTTTATTTTGATGGTCCACTTTAGACATTCTACTGACTTTAGTGACTTTGCAACTACTTGTCAACTTATTCTACTATACACCCCTAACTAACAGTCTACTAATACTCTAAGAGTTTATTGACATTAAGCTGCAAATTAATGGGAGTTAGTTGACATTATTGCAATGTTACTTAGAGTCATGCCTAAATTGGACAATTGAAATAAAGTTATCAATTATTTTGTTGAAATATATATTTTAAATAATAAATATAATAAAATCGTTGAATTAAACATCCTTTATCACTAGAAACAAATTTAAATGAACCCTTTAAACATGAAAGCATTGTGCAATTGTTGAAGACATTTCTCCTTATATTTAAACCATTTTGGCGTAAAGTCAAGAATAAAAACCCACTGAACTAAAAAAAAATCAAAGAGTAAATAACTTGCTTAGATGTAAGTGTAATTTCTTTGGGAAAAATTTATTATTTGTTTATCAAAACAGTGATGGCACTTGTAGTACCATCAATATGCATTCATCAGAATGAATGCATATTGGCCAATATGCATCCATCAGAAATGCAATATAGTTCACAGTGGATGTTACAATGAATTACAAGCATAGAGAGGAGTTCGGAGTAGCTTATTTCTACAGCAGAAGCTCATCATAGCCTGGATGGTTAGATATGGATGGAAATGAGAGGTGATAGACAGATTTCTCAGTCTCAAAGTGTTGATGGCCGCCAAAAGATCTGTTCCAATATGTGGGCAGAAGGCTATTTATTCCCTGCTGGCTACTCTCATCAATCTAATGCACCAGTGACCCGTGAACTAATCAACCAGACCCCCAAAAAAACAAACAAAAAAAGATACATCAAACTTTACCGCTGCTCATATTATATGTACATATTTTCCAAGGAAAATCAATTTGGAAGAAACAATAACAAAACAAAAGCTTCCAGTCTGGGATGCAAATAAAAATGGGGAGTACATGTTACGTATTATTTTGACATGCATTGCAGCCTTGTAAACTGTAATTGTAGCTTTTAGCAAGGATGTTGTTCTTGGAGGAAAAAAATCAATGAAGAAAGGAACAGGTAGACAGGTGTTTTTTTAACAAAAACAAACTTATAACGTTTTTTTTTTTTAAATTTCATTTTATTTAAATGAACATCCCCAGAAATGTTTCACACTAGATTCCCACTGGCTTGAATTCATCAGTTCTGTTGATGACAAGAGGCACAAACACTGATTAGATGCTAATGGAATTCGTGGCTGTTCTGTCCTTAACTGATAATTAAGCAAACCCGCCATCTTATCATGCACTGAGTCTTGTGCGAACTAAGGCTTCATAACAATCCAAAACGTAAAATTTGAGCAGTACATGATCCGTTTAACCACACTTAAACGGAAAATACTGAAATCCCTCAGATTTGCATACATGCATTAATTCCTGTGTCAACATTGGCGATGATTGCTATGTTAATTATTCAGTTTAGTCCTGTATGTATTATTTGATCTAGTGGCTACTTATTTTTAATAAAACTTAAAGAGACAGTATTATATTGGAAATAAAACTTTAACATTTTGATTGTTTTTTCACACTCATCTTGGTGACACACCGTGATCTTTTTTTTCTTAGCAAGGTTTTCAATATGTGGCTAGACATCAAAATCTCATGAAGATCAAGAAACATTTCTCATTCTCTCGTCAACAATTTTAGAGACGATTTTTAAAAATTTTAAGGCTCAGGATTTATTTTGCCAATATTCCATCATATTTTTCTCTAAATGGCATACGGTCAGTTCAGTCGCCACTAAACGATGGTTTGGCTAAAGATCAGATGGTTCAATGTGTGCATCTGTCTCTTGGACCTGTCAGACTTCAGTCTGATGAAGACTTCCAAGTGGCCAAGCTTAGCATCTGGTCTCCGACAAACCTCAACATAAATCACAGGTAGAACTGGTAACTCTTAAATCATAGAAAAGGAGTAAAAATGATGGCTGTGTACTGAGAATTTCCAGAAATATTTTGTCTGGGAAGAACTGGAATGGTCTGCAAGTTAATGATCCAATCTCTCTCATCAAGTCATATTTATCGAGCCATCTGTAACAACAGATGCTCTCAGTTTAAGAGTCTACTGGCCAGCTAATATGGTGACATATGAAGCAAAACAGACAAAACAGAGAGTGCAGAAGATGTAAGCCTGTGGTTGCTCTGAAATTCACTGTCTAAAATCCATTATACAGATTCATTCAGTTATACTAATGTCATGCAAGTCAAATGTAATTTCACTCTTGTTAGGACATGGCACTAAGAAACCAGATAATTCACTCCAAAGAACTCTTCTAGCACATTTAGTCTTTTTGAATCATGGAAGATTTCTGTTCTGTGTAAAAGCGTTGCATAACATTTCATTACAAAAACAGCACTCTGTTATTTTGTTTATCTCTGTTTGTTTGATATGTTCTTTTAACAAGCCCCAGAGAAATCATCCTGTTTCCTGAGTGATACAAAGCGTACACAAAAGGTAACTTTTATCATCGCTCATTATAAATTTTAGATAAAAAGCACAATGTTGCAACAGTAGAGAGCCAGAGCCATGCAGAGAGGATATTGTCAAGTGCTTGAAATTGATTCTCTGTTATATAATTTCATTTCCGCATAACCGCTGCGATTAGAAGCCACAGAATAGTGAAGAATCTTTTTTGATTTAACTAATCATGTAATCATTTGAACAGGATTCCATTATCAAAATGTGCGCTAATTGCAAATTTACCCCTGAGGGGCAAACTTAAATATTATGCCTCCTAGCACATGTACTGCAAATGTAAGTCATTAATGAGTGATGTGACATGTATTATGCATTGATGAGTTGAATTAACATTAAAGTACATGTAGAATTCTGGCAAGTTGAATGAACTTAATAATGTCTTAAGAGGTACCAAAACAACATGCTGGAACAGCTTGACATAAATACAAAGCCTCCAGATGGTGCCCTGTTTTTCATGAAATGAAGCCAAGAGCAGTGCTCGACAGAATCACAATCTTGACAAATGTATCACCTCAAAGCAGCAAGGCCAAGAAATTATAAGCCCTCCAAATTTGCACAGATTTCCACAAAAATGTATTTCTCTCTTACCTGAACTAGAAGAAAATTAGATGCTTTATTACTACAGAAATTTAGAAACTTTTGATTTTGATTAAAGTTAAAGGGATAGTGAAATTAATTATTGATATGTTTTAGCTTTCCACAAGTGCATCCAAGATGTAGGTGTCTTTGTTTCCGCAGTATTTTCAATTTTGATATTTTTAGGTCAAACCGTTCATGTCTGTCAGTCATATAATGGAGGTCTATGGGGTCCACCTCAAAGAGCATGCACAGAGAAGTCCAAATTAAACATAATTTAATGACTCATAAATGTAAGTACACATTGATGGCCTAAGACACGAATCGAGTGGTTTGTGTCAGAAAACGAACAGTATTTATATCGTTTCTCTTGTAACAGCACACTGTAAAGAAATATTGATGGTTTAACTTAAAAAAGTAAGTGGTTGCCTTAAAATTTTAAGTTCATTGAACTGGAAAAAGTGAGTTAATACAATGGAGATTCATTTAACCATCAGAAACTCAAAATAATAAGTTATCTCAACTAAATAAATTATTATAAAGTTGATTTGACAAAAGAAAATATGTTGTGATAACAAATCTTGAAAATATTTTTTACAGTGAAGCGCCCCCACCCTCACATCACTTGGACGTGGCTGTGGTTACAAGAGGTAAAATCTAAATAAATACTGTTCGTTTTCTCACACAAACCGCTCGTTTCAAGTCTTAGGGCATCAATGTGTACTTACATTTACGAGTCATTGAATCATGTTTAATTTGGACTTCTCTGTGCATGCTCTTTGAGGTGGGCCCCATAGACCTCCGTTATATGACTGATAGACACAAATGGTTTGACCTTAAAATATAAAAATTGAAAATACTGCAGACACCTACATCTTGGATGCCCTCGAGGAAAGCTAAAACATACCTTTCAAAGTGAACCATCCCTTTAATTGAACACATGTAAAATACTTTATCAGACACATTTAGATAATGTTAAACATGAAAGTATTATGCATTTATTTAAGACATGTATCCTTATAGAACCTGTTTGAAATGGGTTCCTTAAAAATTGAGTCAAGAACCCTATGGGTTAGAACCTTTTTTTAAGAGAGTGGAATGGAACCATATTAGAAATAATAGTGGTAACACTTTACAATAAGGTTCATTAGTTACTACATTAGTTAACATTAACAAATAATGAACAATACTTCTTCAGCATTTGTTAATCTTTGGTAATGTTAATTTCAGCATTTACTAATACTTTATTAAAATCTTGTTAACATTAGTTAATGCACTGTGAACTAACATGAACAAACAATGAACAGCTAGATTTGTATTAACTAACGTTAACAAAGAATAACAAATACAGTAACAAATGGTTAGTTCATGTTAGTTAATGCATGAACTAATGTTTAATAAATAAACCTTATTGTAAAGTGTTACCATAATAGTAAATAGCATAGCTATCGTGGATGTTTACAGAATGTCGAGGGACACTTTTGTGCGTGGGCGCAGGTTTTCATTGTGTTCCAATATGCATGCACATGATTTGTAGGGAGAAAGTATAAGCGCATGCACAGCAGCACGCGCAGTTGGAAGTCGAGTGCGCTCGAGAACAGATGAGAAGAGAAGAGAAAAGGAGGGCTGCGTAAAGTGACCAGTGGAGTTGATGTCCTTCTAGCTGCCGTTCCATATCTTTCTAAACCTTTTAGAATAACGATATATGTTTATATTCTTCCAGTTTTTGAGTCACATTAGAATACGTTTGGCATTGTACAAGGGGAGCGCATAATGGAGCCTCCAACAGTAACGGTTAATGATTTTCTCGAACAGTATCATTTAATTATCCACAACTCGAGCTTTATGGAGGAACCAGCAGGACTTCAGTCCAACTGGACCGAGGGCAGCGAGCCGAAGGCGGTGAGAGGCAGCAGTGCGGTCGCTATCGCTGTGTGCATCACTGCGCTGTACTCAGTCATCTGCGTGGTGGGACTATTTGGAAATATTCTGGTTATGTACGGTGTGGTCAGGTAAGGTAATTAGTTTATTCAATGAATATACTTTGTAGCTCAAAAGTCTCTGCAACTGGGATAATCAGTCACTATTTAATGAACCACTCTTGACATTAATAGCTGAGAAATGCCTCTTAGCCGAAACTGCGGGTTGACTTTCTGTATAATAAGTGCACAAAGTATAAAAAAAAATTTTATTGTCGTAATTATAAAAAACGTAATTATTGTCACCTATTTGAACCCAGGAAATATAGCATGCAGCCTGCAGAGAATGTCTAGGGCATGGGAGTTTTGACTGGAATCTGATCGCACAAAAGGCTTCATTAAGCTAAAAATGAATAAATTCTTTTTAGTGTCTTCAGGGGGAATTCAAGTGTCTTATATGGCCTATTAAGCGTATAGCAATTAAAATGTTCTGCAATAAAATGAAAACTACATTTCAGAGTTGAGATGTCATAGGGGTACAATATCGTGCCACAATACATCATAATACAAAAATGTAACAATTGTGACAATATGTATCGTGAATTGTCTCCCCAAGAGTTTTCAGAGTTTAAGTGTAAGTACTACATTAACTACTAGGCTATATATAATGTTTATTACAATGTATAATAATGCAATTTGGGAATTTTCGTGGGTCCTGATAATGCCAAATGTCTGATGTTACCAATAAAAAGTGGCGTATAATATCGTATCGTGAGTTCAGTATGGTGATATGCATCAAATCGTGACATGAGGGTATCATTACACCCCTAGATGTCATGTTTGAAAATACTGGTTTTTTCACTGTAAAACAAAAAGATACTCTAGGTAACATTTCAGATCACCACCAGACAAGCCCAATGACCAATGTAGAACCAAGCACCCTTTCTAAAAGTTCAAGAAACTTTTTAAAAAATCCATAAGTTCCTTTAAGAACCCCAAATTTTTTAACACACTACTTCTATTGCTCACCTTGTTTTGATGCCTGCCAAAACTGAGGCACCTTTAAAATGCCTATAGGTTGTGCAAAATTGTCTTTATCTGAAGAACCCAAAATTCCTTAACCCCAAGTTTATAGTGTATAAAACCATTTCACACAGCTATTTAGAGTTCCTTTAAACAAACACATAAAGCATTCTATATACTTTCAGGCATTCCAAATATGAAATAAGCATTAGAACGTTGTAAGGAAATTAACAGAATAGGAACTCCAAGGTAACCAAGGTAAATTATGTTAGATTGATCAATGCAATCTAACATTATTTACCTTGAGAATGCCTACATTTAAACCTACATTTAAACTAAACTATTAAAGTGAAAATGCATTTTACAGCTCGATTCAGAAAAGAAAATGGAAGTGAACCAAAGAGAATTTGAATATAAATAGAGCATTTGGCATGTGAGTGGTTCAGATCTTTCTATCTATTCACAGCACATATTCAAGAGTGCCTGAGGGAAAGTCTGAATGGACTAATCATATTCGGAATCTCTGGACTGCCTACCTTTGAGGAGACATAAAAAATGTAGCAGAAGAGAATATTATAGTGTATCAGACACTACAGCCTGGAAGATGAAGCTGTACAATAGAAAGTTTTGTGTGAAAAGAACTCATTAATAATTCCCCCTGAAGTTTCAATTGCATTCAGAAAACTTGATGCATTTTAGATTGCATCTACATCAAAGTTTTCCCCTCGTTCTAATCCATTATTTCTCACACTGCACCAAAGAGCCATTTTTAAATTTTTGTCTGGTTTCCCAGTAAAAATATCGTTTTGGTTACGTAATCATCGTTCCCTTTTCGCTTAGAAAGCCTATCGACTTCCAGCATTAAAAAACGAGCCAATGGCAAAGAAATGTCATGGGACCTAGAGAATTAGATCCACATATGACCCAAAGGGATGCATATGAAGAACACTGGGGCTGTCCAGCCGCAGGTGGAATACTTCAACCCCAGGGATGGCAAAGAGGCTTGCGAGGGAAAGACATGCTCAGAGAGGCTTACAGTGGAAATACACAGGTCATCCAGAAGGGGGGCATGCATACGGCACGCTTCGTCAACAGAGAATGTGTGCAGGTCCCCTACCGTCTTGAAGGAGGCCAGTGCAACCAGCTGAGCTGTCTTCATAGACTGGAATTTAATCTCCACTGATTGCATAGGCTCAAAGGGAGCACCCCACAGGGCAGTTAAAACCACTGAGAGATCCCAAGAGGGAACGAGAGGAGGGCGAGAAGGATTCAATCTTCTCGCTCCTCTCAGGAACCTGACGAGCCAGGTCATGCTTCCTTACGGACTACTCTGAAATCGATGCTCAGGATCTGACTTGACAAATGCCATATGCACACCCGAAGGTGGCAGCACTGCTGAATGTTCACTTCCTGAAGATTCAGCCTGCCCTGTGATGCTGTGATGGACATCAGATCCGATTCTGGAGCGTCAAGGGAAACCTGCGTGGCATCTGTAAATAGATCAGGGGGAACCACACCCTCACACTCAGGTCACCTTAGCCACCAGCCGAAGTACCACCTCTCATGGAGGGTGTAGATCGGGGTGTGAATGAGGGAACTCTCTCTTAACGAGATCATTGAGTCTTGAGTGTAATGACGTGATGCCCAAGTTCCCACAGAGAGAACATGAGTCATCCACAAACACTGCTCTAGCGTGATCAATGCCTAAACACGCAGAGCTGAGAATGTGCCCATCAGAGTCAGAAATGAATCGACCGCAAACAGAAAAATATACGTGCCACGTGCGAGCTCTTTTGTGAGAGGAAAAAACTTGAGCAGAGCAGGGAGAAACACACTCAGGCAGATCACTGCACAGACCAGCAGGCAGTGTGAACTCACTGGAGATCGCCACCTTATCAATACCAGACGAGTCACTCGTCTCATTGAGTGAAGTCAGAAATGACTGTGCAGTGAAGAGAAACTCTTGGCTCCGAAGCGAAAACATATTTGCATATTTCTGGCGTCCTCCTTTATACCCACGAGGTGGGGCGGAGTTGCGTACATGCAAATTTCGTAGACCTATTGCATGTCTTTGCTATTGGCTCATTTTTAAGATTCAAAGTCGATAGGTTTTCTAAGCGAAACCCCATTCGTCGTCATCTGACATAACTCATGTGTGTGACAACGAAAGGGACTAAAGCCCCGTTCACACTACACGCGACTTGTCGCTGCAGGTCGCCAGGAATCAGTACATAAATGTAATCAGTACATAAAATGCATAATATTACAGATGAACGAGAAACACTGAGTGCTCTTTGCCATCGCAGCTATTTAACTGCAGCAAACGTGCAAATACCGATCTATCTGGGTTCCCAAAACCATTCAGTCACGGAGTCAGTATGGTAAACACCACTGTATGTACACGAAGATATATCATCCATTATGGGACAGTTTCTGACTGCTAAAATTAGCTTCTCGTTCAACTTGCCTCGGTCAGACTCTGCACTGAAGAGTGACGCGCTCCACTAACTTCACTCCTATTGGTTGTCGCACGCAAAAATCGCCCTTCATTTGCATAAAGTTAAATCTTTTCTCAACTTTGTCGTGTCGCTGGACACTGCCCCACTGGTCGCCAATGGCCGCTGTCGCGCGTGTCGCCAGAAGTCGCCCGCTTACCATTGATAATAAATGGTATCGCGTCGCTTGGTTGCATGTAGTGTGAACGGGGCTTAAGTGCCCTTAAAAGATGAGACAGCAGAAACATCTGCAGTATTAAGGTTTTTGATTAAAACAACAGCAACAAAAAAAAACTATTTGCTTCTCTAGCTATACACTCACACACCATTCGGGGGTCAATATAATGGCACTAACTCTAAACAACAAGGCCTGTTGCAAGAAATATGTGCCCTGATGAGCATGAAACACGTGATTGATGGCAATGCTACAAATGTAGCACAGCAAAGCAGTATTTCCTTATGATTTAGGGACCAGTGTAAAATAAGAGATGCAAACATGAGTCATGGATATACAACAAAACATGTTATGCACTTCAGTACAAAAGACTTAATGGAACTTATAATAATGGATTTATTCATCACACTACACGTGTAGCCATGTACAAAGAGAGGAACAAACTGTAGTGTCACTAATGGATGTGCTGTATTCTCTCTTCAGCGCTATGAGACTTCAAATGTCAAGTCCTCAAAAGAGGATCACTGTGTGGGCTCCAGACATATCTCAAAGAGAGGATAGTCAATGGATTACACTTTATGCCTTTGGCATTGATCTTTTCTTTAGTAACTATTTGCATCCTTTTATAGGCAACCCCATCATTTATCAGCCCATTATTAAAAAAAAAGAAAATTGTGAGCTGATTATCGTACGTTACACGTACATCGGGTGCAGGGTTTACCTTGTGGTCGTCTCCAGCTTGCGGCCCTCGGATCAGAACTGGAGAATGGCTCTTGTCAGATGGTCAGGAGGGAGACGGAAGACATGGCCAAACAGCAGGTGTGACATTGCACAGCCAGGCAGGATGCTCTGGGCTGGCACATGCGGGCTCAAAGCACTTGATTGGAAACCCACCGGTCAATGATGTGGAGTGTCCTCTCTGATATCCAAGGCTTTTTCGGGGAAGGTCGAAAGCAGCCTGAGACATTGTGAGCTGACTGGATGTTACTTTCCTTGAAGTTCTGCCAGTCGTTCACCTTGTCAATAGTCAGGTTATCAACTTTGCAGCGGATGACGCAAATGAAGTCTGTGACAATGTTTGGATCACTGAGTAAGGAGGAGTCAGAGGCTCTTACTGTGCTGGTTGGCTCGCAGCTTTAAATTGAGCTGGGCCACCAGCAAGCGATGGTCTCTGTTGCCAAGCTCTGCTCCTCGGTACAGTTGGTGACAAATGACTTCCAGATTTGAGAGGTGAGGATATGGTCCAGCGCTTTCCTGGTTCTGCCATCTGGACTGTACCATGTCCAGTGATGGATAAGCTTCCGAGGAAACCAGGTATCAGCAACGTAGAGGTTGTTGTGATGGCATAGAACGAGAAGGTGGTTACCATTGTCGTTTGTGGACCTGTTAGCAAAGATTGTGCTGACAGGTGAGCCTGTGGACCGATCCCTGCGAGACAGAAAGGCGTTGGCATCGGTGAGGATGATGGTGATGTCGTGTGGTGAGGCTTGGCCAACAGCCTGATTTGTTCAAAGAAGGCATCCTTTGCATCCTCATCAGCGACATCGAGTGGGGCATAAGCAGCGATTACGGTCATCTTGCCATGTTGGTGGAGAAAGCGGGACGACAGTAATCTGTCGCTCAGGGATGTCCAGTTGATGAGGGATTTGCGAAGGGCTTTGGGATGGCAAGTGCCACAGCCATAAAGGCCCGTCCGTCCTCGGGGCCACTCCAGAAATGGTAATAATTGCCTGCTGTTGTTTCGCCATTGCCGTGCCATCGAACACAGAGCCCTGCCAATGAGATGTTATGGCGGCAGAGCTCTCTGGACAGCAGGGTGGTAGCTCCGGGGCGAAGGAGTGTCTGGACATTCCATGTGGCGACTCGGGTCCTGCGGCGAAGGTTTAACCTTACTCGTTGGTCGAGGGCAGACAGAGGTCTGTTACCGTGTTGGGCTGTCCGGCTACTTTATCTGATCAGTTTCGTAACAAAATAGTTTCTCATGGGTGGGTTGTTAACCCTCCGCAGGATGGTCGGTTGGTGAGGCTACCACCACACAGCATACCCGACATGCTGGGGTCTTTGTTTGTCTGGAACCTACCCTGGAGACTGGCCCACCTAGGGTGACCCTACCAAAAGCAAGCTCCCAAGGGTATCGCTCTCCAGGGTCAATGGAACACGCAAGCCCCCTAACCACGTCAAGGCCAGACCAGAGAGAGGTTTAGCCATTATAGCCTATAATAATAATATATATATATACATATTATAATAAGCTATTTTGTTAACATTTTAATTATTGGAATAAACACTGAATACAGTTTAGAAGGGTGTTAAATGATGATCAACCACGAATGGAAATATGTGCTCATGTTAATCATCTCATATTTATAACGAAAAGGCCAAAAGCGAGAGGAGCCTCCAATCATGTACAATCAGCGCATCCAATTCATTGTTCATCTTCATCTGAATTTTTGAATGTTCATATCATCATTGCAAACCCAGATGCAGCTGATCGACATTCAAACACTATGAAGTGCTTCTGTAGCTGATTCTCTCAGGCTGACTTTTGCTCTTTTTCTTCAACAGGTACACAAAGATGAAGACGGCTACCAACATTTACATCTTTAATCTGGCTTTGGCCAATGCATTAGCCACCAGTACTCTACCCTTCCAGAGTGCCAAATTCCTCATGGACACCTGGCCATTCGGTGAGCTGTTGTGCAAAGTGGTCATGGCTATTGACTACTACAACATGTTTACCAGTATTTTTACTTTGACGATGATGAGTGTGGACCGTTACATTGCCGTGTGCCATCCAGTGAGAGCCCTGGACTTCGCACGCCTGTCAAAGCAAAGATCATCAACATCTGCATTTGGATTCTGTCCTCTGCTGTCGGCATCCCAGTCATGTATATGGCTGTTACATTGACAGATAAAGGTGAGAACAAAGTGAGTGGGGGGAAATACAGAAGTATTTGATTTTATAGCACAATAAACTAGATGAATTATGAGTAACTTATATTTTAGATAAAAAATTGCTAGTAACCATACCTATTTTGTCAATCTACCGTTTGTCTATTTTTGCTCTGCTTACAAAATCGGAATTAACAGAACCATGCTGAATTAGTTAACGCTCTCTGAGCAATACACAATACAGTTTTGCTGTGGATGAATCATTCTTTTTATTCAAATCAGTTGAATGAATAATTCAACGCTTGCTCATAAAGACAATTGCTTGTTTCGGGTTCTGAAGAAATCAGTGCTTTTAAATAATCTGTTGATTGAATTCAATGACTGATGCACCGAAACTGCAAACTGTTAGGTTCTATATTTGGTTTGAAACATACTTCGCGGCTGTTAAATCAGTATCACAATATAATATGAAAATGGGTAGTAGTATGAACAAACTATTCTTCATGTTGTCAAAATCATGTGACCTGCCAGTGTCAGTTGCATTGCTTCACTGCCATTCACAGCTAGGGAATTACAAAACAACTCATCAGTAAATTCAATCCAATAAATTACTTTAGAATTAACCAATCTTCTTATATATTCTCCCCAGGCAGAACGATCTGCATGTTGAAATTCCAGACTCAAATCTGCAGTATTGGGATACTGTGACCAAGATCTGTGTTTTCATTTTTGCCTTTGTGGTTCCCGTCTTGGTCATCACCATCTGTTATGGCCTAATGATCTTTCGCCTCAAGAGTGTGCGCTTGTTGTCTGGCTCCAAGAGAAGGACAGGAACCTCCGACGTATTACCCGCATGGTATTGGTGGTGGTGGCAGCCTTCATCATCTGCTGGACCCCTATCCATATCTTCATCATCGTCAGGACTGTGGTGGAGATCAACAACAAGAATCTGCTCATAGCCACCTGCTGGCACCTGTGTATTGCTCTTGGCTACATGAATAGCAGCCTCAATCCGGTCTTGTACGCATTCCTGGATGAAAACTTCAAGAGGTGCTTCAGAGAATTCTGCGTGCCCTTCGTTCCCGCATGAAGCACAGCAGCTTTTCAAGAGCTCGTAACGCCACGAGAGAGCACATCTCAGTGTGTGCCAAGTCTGATTCAATGAAGCAGCCCACATGACTAGACCTGGACCAGATGCCTCCTGGGACGCAACCAAGGACACAGAAAGACCTGCAGTCTGAAATAACCCAGATCTCCACCACTGAGTTTTAAACTCCTGTGAAATTAATCAAAGTTGGCGAAAAGCTTATATACAGAAAGGCAAAATGCTGGTTCGTTTGTAGGAAGATAATCTGCTAAATGTTTTCCAAAGTGAGGAAATTCGATCACTTGGACCATCAAGATTCTAATCATGCAGTGGAAAAAACATAAAAAATGTGGCCTTGGAATGGTCAACAGGAAATCTGCATTCATTAGTGGTATATGCGCCATCAAAGTGGATTCCTGTAATTGGATTTTTAAATAAAAGTGAATGCGTTTCCCTGGGATTTGTGGGATCTTGTTACTGAAATACATTATTACTGGGGCCAAACGATGTACTGAACACACAAATTCAGTTTCTCATACAACAAAATAAGACGGAAGTTTCAAAAGAAGATGGAAATCATAAGATGGAAGTTTCATTTAAAGGGACAAAAATGCTCACTTTTCACAGTACAATGAAAATGTACAGAAGGCTTTTTTCACTCCATAATAAAAGGATTTCATTAAATCTGAGGAGAAAGATATGGAGAAAGAGATGTGTCGGATACAGAGAATGAACCAAAATTTCATGGTTTGCAGGATGACAGAACACTTTCTTCAGGATCACTGTTAAAATACACTGTTATAAACTCTTGACTATACTGAAGTGCTATACTGAAGGTGTTTGATAACCTTTGAGTGTACAGCGTTTTAGACATAGTCTGAGCCTTTCACATATTTTCTTCTTAGTTAGTTGTAATTAAGTATTTTGAGCAACAATTCTTGCATTTCATTGCTATTTGTGCAGAATGGCTGTTTGTTGACCTTCAAATCCACATCTAAAGATTTATTTTGTGATAATAGCGTCTTATTCTAAATGTCAGCTTTGCTGTAAAAGTTCAGTTTCTTGAGCTGTTATAAACAAACTTTTTCCAGTCAGGAATGTGTTTATGTATTAGCAGTGAGCATTTCTTTTCTGTAGGACCTGTATATACTTTTGCGAAATCGTTGCATATTTCCTCATGAATCAATTTTGTATGAATGCATGGCAATTAGACGTCACCAATCTTTATCTGAACTGTCAGTGTGAAAGCTAAAGTAGTCTATTACCATTTTTCTGTAGATTGCATGGGTGTTGGGGGAAAAAAGTGTGCCTTAGTATCTAAAATATACATTCATCATCTCATATATTGAATGGCTTATCATTCAATAAATGAGATGATGAATGTATATTTTACATTAAATGATAGGCCTGTCAGTCTTTATGCAGTTTTAAAGATTTAAATTTTGTTTGGAAAAAATAAAAAACAAAAGCCCTAAAAAAGCAGTTTTTCCACAGGTACTTATAAAGGTTGGATACTCTTTTACATAATCTCTTCAGCAGACAACCTATAGACCCCATTTTGCAATGTATTGGATAAGTGCTTTGAGTAAAGTAGCTGGAGCCTTCGAATGTGTGTATGCTAAAATCCACGCCAAAAAAAAAGGCATTTGATGTGGAAAAGTGCTTGGGAACTAAATGTCAGGGTCTGAGCAGACGTCCGCACTTTCCCTCGTGGCAGAGAGTCTGAGAACTGTAGATATTTGAAAATGTAAAGATTACCTATTATGCAAAATTCACTTTTACAAAGTTTTTGGACATAATTATGTGTTGGCAGTGTGTGTAAACCAGAGTACGGTTCACTTCTATTACTTTTGAACGGGAGAAACTGCAACACGCAAAATGGCGGAATATGTCCCACCTTCTAAGAAAAAAAGCCAATCACTGATTGGTAAAGTCATTACGTCACTGCAACTGCCGTTAGAAGCTCTGGTTCCCAGAGAAACCTGAGACTGTAGGCTTGAGACTTGCGCAATATGTTATTTAGTCAAGGTCAGCAAGCAGTTTTTGAGATTTCAGGATTCCCCCTTCAAATAGGATTTGGTCCTAGATGACCGAAATAGCTGCCCCGAGGCGTTGCAAATATGGCCGCAGAGTGAACAGATTTTCCTTGACACGAACTTTGGCATAAACAACCACTAGGGATACAAATCCACCCACTCCTTTTAATTAATCCCCATAAATCATAAGCAGTGTCTCAGAACACGCCGTTCGCAGATCCTGGGCAAAATCGTAAAACACTGCCGTATTAGCATAGACACGCCCTGAGCGAGGAGTACACTGTCAGTACCAACTGTTGGTGATCCAGTCTCCGGAGTACCACAGTCTCATCCCAAGACGTCAACTAACTGACGCTTTTGACCATACGTCAACATCTAACATTTTAAACATCCTTTAATGTCAGTTAGATGACGATTCAACATCCTTTAACGTCAACGACAACATCCTTTAACGTCAGTTAGATGACTATCCTGGGGCATCATCCAACTGACGCTTTACCTTTAACATCAGTTAGGTGACGGGTAGGTTTAGGTCTGGGGTAGGGTTAGGATTAGATAGCATCATCTAACTGATGTTAAAGGGTACCCTAAAACGTCAGATGCTGACAAATGGTCAAAAGCGTCAGTTGTATGATGTCTTGGGATGAGACTGCTCTGTCTGGAGCCATACTGGTTACAGCAATAATGAAAGGGAGAGCATTGTTTAACGTCATATAAAGCACTATTATTGAGCACCCCCAAAAGGCATTAGGTCTGTATATATTTGTTTACTGTTAGTTGTAACGTTGTTTTGTGTAATTCGCTGTGTATGTTGATGATAATGCAAGGGAGAGAGTGTTTATGGGTAAGAATTTAATGCGCACTTCTTGTACCGTGTTCTGTTCTCTCTCTCTTACGATGATTTTTTTGCAGGTGAAAACAGATGCTTCATCTTTTGTGTGATATACAATAAACTCATGCAGCATATATTCTCTGGCTCAGGAGGCATTATTGTCCGACTCCGGTTCAAGGCTGAACACCACTACTGACAACTTTTGACATTTTCAGTGCAACGGATTGTCCAGTTCTCTTACGAGAGGTTCTCTTGTATTGCGTAAACTAGCTAATGCTATGGAAAAGATTAATCTTTTCTGTTTTGTTGTTACATGAGCTCTTAAAGCTCCACTCTCGTCTTGAAAGGGGGCCAGGATAACCAGCTCATTTCCATTTAAAGGGACACATAAAAACAGCTTGATTTTGCTCAGCCCCAAAAAGTGGCACTTTTAAAGGGATAGTTCACCCAAAAATGAAAACTAGCCCATGATTTAAGTCATCCTAGGTGTATATGACATTCTTCTTTTAGGGGTTAATAAAGGCCTTCTGAAGTGAAGCTTCAATATGCTATAAAAAATGATCTGTTGGGTATTTTGAGCTGAAACTTCACATACAAACTCAGGGGACATCAGAGACTTATTTTACATCTTGTAAAAGGGTGCATAATAGCCCCCCATTTAAAGGACAAGTTCGGTATTTTACACTTAAAGCCCTGTTTTAAGATTGTTTCTGATGAAATAGAACGGTTAAGATTTTACCCACAATTGGTTGCATAGGTGCACTGGAATAATCCTTCATAAAACACATTCAACTTTAGTTTACAAAGACGTTAAACTCACCGAGTGGTCTGAGTGGTCCGATATGCTCACACAAAAATCGCTGCAAAAGAAAACAGATGACAAAAGTCAGCTACTGGAGGTCAAACATTTCATTGTCTATCTGTTCACTATCAAGCTGATTCGTTTTAAAGCATAATTGAAAACAGAGGTCCTGTCTGTTTACTGTGGCCTTCAATATATACAGTACCTCTGTCTAAATTCCAACAAAGTAAGAGGAGCAGAATCAATGCGCCTGTTATTTTGGAAAACAGTACACACACACACACACACACACACACTTAAAGCAATGGTGTTTGCAGTGCTGTATAGCCTACCTTGTGCCACAGTAGGGATAATGGACTCTGAAAATGGTTACGGTGCAACACAGAGTCTCAACCAGCCAGCAGACGTAATCTTAGATGAGTAAATGGTCTGAACAGCGAACACAATCATTATGGTCAGCAAATGTCATTTATGTGCTTCTCTGGTTCCTTGTGATTGCAGTTTGGAGTGTCTGTTACATAACGGCATAAACAGAGGATCAGAGAGCAACACTGTAGCAACACTACACACTGAGCGGAGGGAAGCATCACGAGGCAGAGTAATGACAAGAGACACAGCATGTCATCTAGATTGATCAGGAGGATCACACTCTGCACAATATTGCGCTCAACCCCTTCAGTGTCCTTATGAGATTCATTTAACAAGCTGTGGGCTAAATTGGAGAGTCAGTGTGGATTTTAAACAACTCATATTCTTGCACATAACAGCTATATGCAACTGATGCTTAACATGTCCAGTGAAAGAAATTCACAATATTGCTGAAATAAAAACTAAAGGTAATATCAGTTAGTCACTCCCCCAAAAAAAGTCAGTTTAAGAGCTTCCTCAATTTGACTATCATTTTTTTTTACCATAATCTGTCACACACATGATAAAACAAACCAAATGCACATAAATATTAAAAAAAAATTGTATAATCTCAGTTATGCTCTTGGCTAAGCATAATTTATCTGAGGAAAACAGGGTTACAATCATACCCATATCCAGTAAGAACTTCCATTAAAGGCTGCTCTGTTCAGTTTCTATGGTGACATGTGGTTGTTTACCCATCAAGATGAGATGCTATACAATAACAAATGGTCATGTTAAAGGCATGCTGATATTATTAACATAAATTGCGCATCGGATGGCTGAAAGAAAAGAACATCTTATTCAAACAATTATAGGGTGCCAGTTTTCAGTTGTGAAAACAGACACACATATTATGGCAAGCCGTTTTAACTTTTATTAATTTCCAGGATATGAATTCATGATATCAACAATTACATTTTTTTATAAAGAATTTAATTGTTAATATAAACAATTGAATTCTTGATAAACAATTGAATTCTTGATATCAAAAAATGTTATTGTTGAGATCAATAATTTAATTGCTGATATCTGTAGTTGTATTTTCACTTGTGAAATGTCACCATAGGCTGCCATTCAAAATTACTTGTTGATATCAAGAATGGATTTTTACTAGTAGAATTATAATTTGATATCAGGAATTCACATTTTACTAGTAACAATGTAATTATTGATATCAATTATTAAATTGTCACTAGTTGAAATGTCTATTCTTGATATCAACAATTCAATTGCTAATAGTAAAAATGTTCATTTTAGATATCTGAAAATGTATTTCTGATATCAATATTATTTCAGATATCTAAAATGACATTCTTACTAGTACAATCACATTCATGATAATTTTAGAAATTAGCATTGTAACTAGTGAAAATTTAATTTCTGATATCAAAAATTAACATTGTTACTAGTAGCAATCCAATATTTCAAATAAAGGATAGACATTTCAACTAGTAACCATTTAATTCTTGATATCAAAAATAAAGGTTTTTACTAGTAAGAATTGCATTTCTGATATGTGAAATTGGTATTTCAACTAGTAAGAAATCAATTGAATATCAACAATTGATTTTTTTAATGGCAGACTATGGTGACATTTCACTAGTGAAAATACAATTACAGATATGAACAATTATAATTTTTACTAGTTCAAATTCAATTGTTGATATCATGAATTAGCATTGTTACTAGTGGAAAATAGCATGAAAATAGAGACTAGTAGGTTAAAATGATTAAATGTTAAAGACGGCTTGCCATAATTTTAACTAGTGAAAATGTAGTAATCAAGAATTCACATCCTGCGAATGATTAAAAGTCAAAACGGCTCGCCTATTGCCATTCCCAGGATATAGATTGTTAATATCAAGAATTATAGTTTTTACTAGTTCAAATTCAATTGTTGATATCAAGAATTAACATTTTAACTAGTGAAAATGTAAATGTTGATATCAAGAATTAGCATTGTTACTAGTTGAAATGTAATTCCTGATATCAAAAATTGCCATTTAGAAGAAATCTAATTCCTGATATCAATAACTATTATTTTAACTAGTGAAAATGTAATTGTTGATATCAAGAATTCATATCCTGCGAATGATTAAAAGTTAAAACGGCTTTCCATAAACAGATAACTTTCCTGACTATAATAAAAAACAAACCTTAAAAAGAATATTGTGGTAACCAAAACATTGTTAGCTGGGACAAAAGTCTCCTAATTTCAAACCAAGCATCTTTCTGTTAGTCAACACCATGCTTGAACAATCCTTCTCCCTGAAACATGAAATTCCAGATCTCATGAATTCCTGCTGAATATGACCAATCAATTTATTTCAGGAGTAAAAAACACGGTTATGGAGATTGTGAATGCTTCATGGTTATGTTTTATGAACATGATTTGAATTGTTATAATTTTAAATATTAAGCGCAGTTTGCTGATGTAATATGTAATTTTTCAGTCATAAACAGAATAATGAGCACAGATTAGTTTAACAATTAGTGCAATAAACCATAAAAATAATGGACAATTTTGATTTCATGAAAACTGAAAAATTTGCTTCTTTAAAAAGCTGTAGAAAACACTAATGCTTTTAACAATTCATGGGTTGCCTGTTGTAAAAATTTTACTTTTCGTGACATATTTGGAAGTGCGTGATGGAAACTTATGTGAATAAGGCCTTTAAATATAGATTGCTGGCATTAAAAACAACAATATTTAAAGCCAGTGCCCTGTCCACTTCTCAGTGCAGCAACCTCATGCTGTCTCACACCATGCATCAAAAAACATTGATGACAGCATTAAATGATGGTGGTCAATTAAGTGCTTGCAGAAGAGGCTGTTAGCATTTCAAAGCTTTCCGAGAAAGTGGGCCTTGAAGGGCTTTTCAACAGATACCCCACAAAGTCTCTCAGCATGACTCACTGTGGGCTGTAACAAGTACAGACCAGAGAGCACAATTCCATTTCTCCTTCATGGATGCTGAAGTGGTGCTTTGATCTGCAAATTTTATCAATAGCGACCAAACCATTTCCAGCCTCGAGTGCTTTCAACAGTTTAGTACATACTTGTATAAGCATCAACTGATATTCCATAATCTAACAGAGTATACATTTCTGCTGGTTATTGCTTCAGGGTCACAGACAGTTTACCGTCAGGGATTTATTGTGTCGCACCACACAGCTATATTGCGTTCTATTGTTTTTTTTATAGACATCGCTTATGGCCGCTGTAGACAAGATTTTTTTTCTAAATGGTTCGATGTATTTGTCTGTGGAATAGAAAAAATAAGCATTTTCAGAGAGGAGCGAGCACCAACGGCTGTCAAGATCAATGAAACGACACGATATACACTTCCATAACCCAAACTCTCTACATTCAAATGATGTGTGCAAGGATTAGACTAAAATATCAATAAACCAAAGAAATATCCTTTTAATCTTGATAGTATATTATCCTTCTCAGCCACCTAATGGATGAGCCACACAAATAAACAAGCTTCAATGGTCATATATATGCCAATTTTATATATCTATTTCATTTTTACTTTAAAGTAGTTACACAAGGAAATGTAGGCAGATGAATAAACTATTCAGATAAAAGTTTACAAATATGAGCACCCAATTATCCCAGTTTTTAAGGTATGAACATTAAAACTAGACATTAAAAAAGCGAGTCTTGATCTAATAAATCTGCACTAAACAAGTAGTTTGTTTTAAATAACTAATCATGGGTTAGTTTCTGTAAAGATTCATTTTTATTAATTGTCCACAAGGCCAGCAATGCATGATACAATAATGGTTTCATATAGGAAATCAGTTTATCACTGCGAAGTACAGCAATACCAAATCTGTTAGTTTTTTTAAGTGAGAGAGAGAGATATTAGACCTGCTATTGTAACCGTTTATTGCTCAGACCGGAACCCGGAATTTAAAGTGGAAAAAAAAAGGACTTTTCTAAAACACTTAATCACTTTTAGCTCATACATGCACACAATCATTCACGGCAGTCAGTCCCCAGGAGGCACACTAAAGATCTTGGTTAAAAAAAAGAATTAAGAAAATAAAAAAGGTCTCTGATCATCTACCGGACCATATCCAGTGAATGTTTGGGCTCCCCATAAAGTGGGATAAAAGGTTTAATCAGATGATACTCATCCTACCCTCTTTCACAACCTACCACCTCCCTCATTTGCTGGCTTAGCTCAGCACAGGAAGCATTACTAATCCCAAACTTCCCCCAATCTTGATCAAGCTTAAGGTTACAGACACCACTGATACAGTAGATTGGCTCCAGCTGTCTTTAGTCAAGGAGTTAAAGATCAGCTCTCCTGCTTGTCTTTGACAAGGAGGACCGTGTGCTGCCCTCCACTGGACACTGATAGAACTACACGGTTCTCCAGCTGCTTGCCTGTCATTTCCACTGGGCTCCATTCATCCTCCTCTTCTCCTGTACCCAGCTGCAGGTTGGTACCCATTCCCCAGGAAAACACAGAGCCTAGCCGACAAATACCGAAAACACAGCTTTAAAGCGAGATCAAAACAAGCCAACAGTACATTGTATGTTATTTGTTAATGCCCTAAAAAAAACTGCCGTGAAGGGGTGCAATTAATGTAATCAGTGGTTGAGGATACATTTGTGAACAATACACACACTACGTCACTTGCTGCTTTTGCCATTTAAAAATACAGGGACAAACAATGCTACAACCCAAATGGTATCAAACTATAAATGCACTGATCAGTTGAGATTAGACAAATAAAATTAAATAGTTTTTAAAACGTATTTAAATATCTGCCGTAAAAAGGACAGTACCGTTGTGTTCAAAAGTTTGGAGTCAGTTTCTTTAGTCCACACTAATATGTATTTGTTTGAAAACGCATTTCTCTCCGTTTTGGCCATCCGTCCACACTGAGACAGCATTTATATTAATGAAAACTAATCTTTTTGAAAACACACTCCAAAGTTTAAAAACGATGACGCAAGTTTAGACATGACAGAATTTACTCACATTTCCCGTCCTGCGGCAAAACATGAGCACATTGAGTTTTAGACCAAACATATGGCCACAGTGCGACCTGGATGCATCAGTGAATGGGGAGATATTTTGCTAAATAATTATCCTGGCAGAAATTACGTAACATTTTTTACGTAAAAATAAATGCACTAGAAATCCACGCTCATTCAAGGGTGTGCATCTACTGCATGGACAGAGAGAAGGCACTGACACCTGCAGGATTTCATCTGACAGTACGTTTTATGTAACACTAAAACACTAGCACTGGTTGTTCTCTCCATACTCAACAACAGAATCCAACGGCGGGCAAAGGTATATATAATGAGTTTATTAAATTGTATGAAAAAATCCTGAAAAAAGCAACAGGGCAGAGATGGCAAGTACAGCTGCAGCTGGAATTAGCTGAGGCCTGGTGACGTTAACAGACAGCAGACAAACGTTACACGTCTAACATCAGAGGCAATCCATTCGTCACTCAAGTGGCCACGCCCTTAATTATGCAGGCTTAATATAATTTAGATGGATGAGTTGTAAAAAATAAATAAATAAATAAATAAAAAAATTCACCACCCTCACAGTTGTCATGAAGGGCACAATAAGCTCTAAAGACCAAAACCATTTTTTGCTCAAGGCTATTAACGTTTTTATTCTGCCGTGAATTTGGCCATTTTAACATGGGGGAGATTCAGATTTGACTCACTTCTGCAGCCTGCCTCATACTGTCAGTAGATGAATTGCAGTTTAATTCACTTCGGTGTTGTTTTCAAGAGACAGAGAGGTTGGCACTTGGGTTTTACGAATGTGCAGTATGGTGAATTTAGCGTTTTTAGGCGTTTTCAAAAATTCACACTGAGCAGTCAAAAAACGCTACCGTGGACAGAGCGTTTTAAATGATCACAATCTACTTTAAATGACAGATACAAGTGACATTTAATGTTACAAATGTGCTATTTGTTTGAACTTTCTATTCAAAGAATCCTGAATAAAGATGCATCACCGTCTCCACAAAACAATATTAAGCAGCCGTTTTCAAAATTAACAAGACATGTTTCTTGAGCACCAAGTCATAATATTAGAATAGTTTCTGAAGGATCATGCGACACTGGAGTAATGGTGCTAAAAATTAGCTTAGCCTTAACAGTAGAGCCCGACCGATAATGGATTTTGAGGGCCAATACCATTACAAATAATTTTTCAAATCCGATATGTCAATATATCGGCGGATTTTTTTTTTTTTAGAAACGCGCAACAAAAAATTTATAGATTTCCCTAACATTAGTTATTTGTAGTTATTTATGAGTTGATTAAAATAATATGATCATGCATTTTAAAAAGAAACATTTTCTTTTATTGTCACAACTGCACAGACTGATGATAGTGGCATTAGCTAGCTTTGTGATTAGCTAGTCTATGATGAGTCATAATTTAGCAATGGATGACATCATACTGCAAAGTGTAAAACATACATTTTCTATATAACAGGAAAAGGAGAGATGATACGTCTCATCGCTATAACAGTCACACGCTACTAAAGAAATACTTAAATCACATTGTCAAAAGTTAAAAGGACTGTCAGTCAACTACACTGCAACAACGTAACGTAATTATTACTAAACAATTCCGCTTCACTCACGGCTTATTTGACAACAGAAAACTGGACATGAAATTCAAAAATTCTGTCATGCTTATTTGAGTTAGGAGAACTGATAGGGATGTTCTTTTAATTGTTATTCAAGCAATGTATGTCTCGTGACCAACTCAACGAGTGTTGCTAACAGGGACGGTGTAGAGTGCCCTCTGGTGGACAAACTATACAACTCCAACACTCATGACATGGTTCAAGTGTGCTTCGTCCGTTTTTATTTTTGAAATATTCATTTATCGGCCATTATAACTGCCGATACCGATAGTTTGGAAAATGCCTAATGTCGGCCGATAATATCGGCATGCTGATATATCGGTCTGACATTTTAAAATACAATAATTTCATGCAATATTACTGCATTTTTTGGTACTTTTGCAAAAGAACAAATTTTCCCTGGGAAACACAATACTTTTATAAGAGAATCTACCATCTCAGTTTATCCCCCCACAATCACCATGTCCTCTGTAGTTTACTATATTTTTGATCAAATAATTGCAGTCTTGGTGAGGATGAGAGATTTCTTTAGGTTCTCTATGTGTGCGCATATATGCATATATATATGAAACCATTTACAATGCATATCAAGTTTTGTATAACATGTAGAGGCAAATAATATTTAGAATTAGTCTAAATGAACCTGAAGCCAAAAAGGTCCGTTTATGATAATTTGAAGGGTTGGAGTGCATCTAAACCAGGACAGGGTGTATTCTCACCTTGTTTGGTTACAGCGAAGCTCACAGAGGCACCACAGGCAATGACCTGAACGTCACTGAGCCCAGTGACAGGTGTGGGCACACTCTTCTCCCCAGCATCCTTCCCCAGGCCCAGACGGCCATACTCCGCCCGACCAAGACTGTACACTTGTCCTGTGGATGAAGTCAGCAGTTGAACATCATCTGACGCACTGGTGGAACACATGATTCAGTGCCAGCGCAACAAATTTTCATAGAAGGATCACAAATGACTTGCCTTCTGAATTCAGGCACACTGTGTGATGCTGCCCGCCAGAGAAACCCACCCAGGAGGTGGTGGAGTTCTTGAAAGAACTGAGTTTCAAAGGAACAAAGCAGGTGTCTGTGCTTTGGGTGCCTGTAAAAAAACAAAACACAAATTAATAAAAAATAAAAATAAAAAAACCTCTACAAAGACTGCAAAAGACAGACCATTCACTTCTCAGGACTGATTGAGTTAAGAATCTTACCAAGCTGGTGGTAATTGGACAGGCCAAATCCATGAGACGTGTCCCTCTTTAGACACAGCAAATGTGAAGTATGCTCCACAGAAGACGTCCGTGAATATGACCTTCCCCCGTGGCTTAATGATAACCATCTGCGGCTCCAGCAGTCTCACTGACACAGAAAGAAGACACATTATATGAACACTGTAGAAGACAAAGAACTTAAAGGAGGTATCTGGAAAAGGATAAGACCACTGACTGAATTATTTATTCTATTACCATTCAAAAATGTGGGCTCAACTTCTTGAAAGAAATTAACACTTTTCATCAAGGATGCATTAAATTGATCAAGTGACAAGATATAACAGTGTTACAAAAGATTTATATTTTAAAGGTACACTATGCAAGAATTGTACCTTAATATAATATCTTATTTTGGTAAAATAGAAGCAATTTTTTTCTTTACCAGCTAAAGTAACTTATTTAATTAATGTAATCTATTGTGCTGACATTAGTTATTCCAGCCCTAAAATTATTCATTCACATTCCAGTAGAGACAATTCGAGCAACATGGAGATACATACTCAACCCCTTCCGGCCTCTGGATTAGCAAAGTGCTCAGCCACACGGCCAGAGCTGGCCTTGTTCTCCACATCCTGAGGTGTACAGCTCTCCATTCACAGTCAGCATCACCAAATGGTCATTTCCTTTAGAATGAATTAAAAACCTCATAAGAAAGATTTCACAGAGACGGACTACTAAAGTCAAAGCTTGAATTCCAATGACGGACCTGAGACTATTTTAACCACAGGCTTTTCTATAGGAACTTTGACAGGCAATGTGCATTTTTTCATGGGCTCCAGGAGTCCAATGACACCATTATTGTCCTGCAACAGAAAAGAGAGGTCAATCAAAACAGGTACAACATTTCTGCTTCGTAAAAGTATACAAAAAAGGCTATACTCACTCTAAAAGAGCCCCAGACATAGACCGTTCCCCTGATCCGTGAGGGCAGCAGTGTGACTGTCTCCTGCAGAAACCTGCAAAACTTTTTCCCCAAGGTCCACCTTAGCTGGCACCATCTCTGAGCCCTCCTCAGATGTGTCACTGTCCCAGAGCACCCTCATCATTACAGCCAAATGTATAAATCTACACAGGAATCAGACAACAAGGAGGACATCAGAAAGACTCAAATTTTGAGCAGTCTTGTTGGGTTTTGCAGTCAGCAATTAAAGGTCCCCTGACATGGGGTTATTTTATAATGTTTCCTGGGTTGCCCATATAATGTTAGTATGTTTTTTTCCTAGTCTGATTTTGAACTGTTTGAAGGGGCGTGTCTGCTGTGGGATTCAGTGTAACCACCCACTGCTGTAATTGGCTGACATGCTTGCATATGAAATAACTACACATTACATGTGAAACTCAAATACTTTTACTACAGCTATTATACTTTTACTATTACAGCCATCGAGATTAACAAATCATGAGAAGTTTTTTTTTAAGTATTTCGATCTATTCCGATCACATAAAATGTTGCAATGATGAGCATTGAGCAAGCAGATGACAGTCTGTTGATCGTGTCAACTGAAGATCTTATTGATATTTTAGTCACAGGCTTGACATATGCATAAACAGTATTGAACGATTTTGAGAGAAAGATTACCAGTCTGAACTAGGGTTGGGTGATGTCTACCACATAATATTTATTTTAGGTTTCAGACATTTAAATATATACATTATCGCAAAACAATAGATTTTTAGTTTGTAAAATACAGGTGTCTGGAAGCAGAAACAACAACCTATTCAAATATTTGACGACGGTTTTTATTCCTATCAGAGACACTGTGTAAATAATTATAAAGTCAACTATTTTTCTCAGCCACTTACTTAAATGTTTTCGGGAGAAACTGATGAATTCCTGCACTTTTATAATTCCAACAGACAGAAATATCTGAACTGCGGCCCAAACATGCTGCCCATCTCACGTTACAGATAAAGATCTTTTTCTTTCTTCTTTTAAACGACAAAACAAACTCACTTACACATTTGAGAATCGGAATATGAGAATGGTAAGCATCATGAAATGGTAAGCAAGTTAATATTTTGAAATAAAAGCGCTATATCTGCAATAGAGGATTTGACGCCACTTTCCCGCCTGAACAACCCCCCTCAGCCTGACTGAGTGGCAAAAGATCTGCTGCGTGACTGGATTTAATAGGGGAAACTGCGAAAATGCGACTAAAACGTACAATTTTGTCAATTTAAACAAAATGTTGAACTCGATATAGTGTTCCTTAGAACTTACTAAAGATCCAGTGATCCATGGATATTGACATGCAGCCAAGAATCGTGTCGCCTGACATTTCAAGTTTGCCTGATTTCGATGCCGGGGAAATAAAAGCAATATAGAAGGTAAACATAAAGCAATTTGCCTGTGAGCGCTTTATATAAATACAATATAGGTCTAAATCCAGGTGATCACTTATATCAGTGTTATATAAAGCCTATATATATAAATATATATCCTCATATTGTCCAGCTCTAAAACTTTAGAGTTTTTTTTTTTTCTTTGGTCAGTGTTTATTAAGAAACATCCAATAATGCAGAATATGCAATGATAAATATTTAATTGATGAGTTGTTAATGTATGTATGTATGTATATGTGTATATATATATATACACATGTGTGTATATATATATATATATATATATATATATATATATATATATATATATATATATATATATATATATACACACACATACACAGACCACGATGGATGATGATATTGTCCAACGGCCCAACCCTAGTCTGAACTTGACATTTAGGCTACACATCAGAAATTTGTTGCTTGATAGCTCGTTCCGATTTATTTTCAGACTTTGATCGAGGCCAGCACTGTATTGGCCCAAGTTGAGGAAACGGTCATCTGTGAAATGTTTTGACCATACAAAACTTTGGGAAGTTGTGTCGGTGCATTTCTAGAGAAAATAAAATTGACACACTGTTTCTTCAGAGGCTGGATGAAGGATCTAAAAATACTTTTTTGCTCATTTGTACATCCGAACACTGATTAACTGCCATGCTTTGCTTGTTTGCAAGCCATGATATCCAGATCTCGAGGAAAAACCAAAATCATGCTCATGCGTTCGTACTTTCTAGCTTATTTTCTCATGTGCGAGACAAATTCTCTGAGCGGGCAAAAGCAGAGAAAGGGGAGGTTACCTTTCCTCCATATGACGCCATACGGAGGAGATTCAAGATCAGCCTATCTAAGCTTTTATTTTCTAAGTTTTAGAAAGATAGCCAAAGGTCGGTTTACAACGATTTAAATTTCTAGCCACTGGGGGACCATATACAGGCTAGGGAACCTCATATTATGTTAAAAAACCTCAGAAAGTGAAATGTCAGGGGACCTTTAATAATTTTTCAGGGGACCTTTAATGATTTGTTTGCTCTGCTTACATTTCCAGTGTCGCTGAGGCAGACTGTGTGCATGCCTCCAGCCACAGCCTGTACGATACCCTCAGGAAGAGTCACCAGAGCTGGTCTCTTCCTCTCCAGCACATCCTCCCCCAGGCCAAGCTGCCCAACATCACCCTGTCCGAGAACAAGCACCAGGCCCTTTTCCTGGCCATGACTACTGTGAGAAACTACAAATGTCCACAGAAAAAGAATGCATGAGTTTTCAGGCCCGGATATTACAGAAAAACAAATTCTGCATTTTTGTTCTTATTTTGATTCCATTTCATATGCGCTGTTAACCGATGGACCGATCACAACAGACTGAGCCATCTAAGCAATCAGACAAGGAGGGGTTTAGATAGACCGAATTTATCTAACCATTTCAGATGCTGCAAGAAAAGAGGTAATGCAATGCATAAGAAAATCTTATGTTTTGACCTTGGGTGCATGTTACCCTATTTTAGGAGACATCCACAACAAAATTAAGAATGTTTAAATAGCACAACTGGTGCACTGACAAGAAAATAGAGACTGCACAGCTTACCTTTAGGTTTTTTCACAACTGTTGAGTTCTCAGATGCTGCAATCGTTGGTCTCTTTACAGCTTTTTTTGCAGGCATGGTGACTCGAAATTATGGCAAAAATCTAGAACTAAGAATGTTAAACATGTTAAACTTTATCAAGGCCAAACTAAACAGCAGTTGAGGCCTACACACAAGACAGGCCAGGACAGCTATAGAGTCAAGACGCTAGTTTTACTTTTTACTATATGAAGTACTCCTAATAGTCCATGAGCCAGGGGGTTAATCGGTATTATCAGGGGTACAAATGCTATCATTGTTTTTTGGCAAGGTATTCACCCCTATTATTAGAAAAAAATCATGATAGCAGTGCAGGGGTGGTAGGGAACTCCCTTTTTTCAGTTCATGAAGTTACTAAACCCCTAAAATAAATTTCATTTTTGAAATCAGGTGTATATCTGGAATTAGGCTCATGCTAGGGATATTGTCAATATTCTAATATGGTGCTTGGTATCTTTGGAAAGGGGACCTTTTAGGCTTTCATTTAAGCCCAATACTGAATCTGTCTGACAAACAGAGGTCACATGACTTCTTTAAACCAGAAATAACACAATTTTTCACAATTTCCACCTAAACTTTATGCTTTATTTTATCCATGTGACATGAAAGAACACCAGGGACACAAAACTCAACAACTGAAGGTGACTGTGTAAAAAATGTGTAATATACCCAAACTACTTATTTATGAGAGCCTTAAATTATATTTGTGCAGCCAGCCAGCACAAGTCTTCAAAATAGAAGAGAGCCAATAGAATGAACAAATAGAATAGCCTTTTAGTACAGGGCCAAATTGCCTATTTATTCATATAATAAAAAAATAACTGCTTCAATAGTGTTGTCAACATAATGCTTGCAAGTGGTTTAACAAAATGTTTCTATGATGTATTTGATATTCACCCACTTTTGGTTAGAATGTCAGAAAGTAGCTCATGCACACAACGTTGATGGATTTTGACAGTTTGACAAGGTTTTGTGAAAAGATTGTTGGTTCATTTGACTGGTTATCACAACACTACCAACTATGCCATCTTCAATCAACTTCCATATAGTATTATGATACCAAGCACCATATTAGAATATAGAATATTGACAATATCCCTAGCATGAGGCTAAACCAGATTTCAAAAACTGAATTTATTTTAGGGGGTTAGTAACTTATGCCATCATGATTTTCCTAATACTAGGGGTGTATACCTTGCCAAAAACCACTATAAGACTTTGTCCCCACAGATGAAACCGACTATAAGAAACAAAAACTTTCCAGGATCTGCACTGCTGTACAGGGTCACATACTGGCTACACATTGTCTGCGTCTCAAAACCTAAAAGACATTATACTTGAAGCACAAAGTGCGCCAATTTGGTCTCATAGGTGCAAACTGTTTTTAGTGTGTGTGAATCATAACAGCTAACAATTATAGGCAACTTACAAGGTTTTGAGACCGCCACTTTTTTCTGGCGCTGACTCACAGACTATGACTGACAGCAACAAATGTTTGATGGCGGTTTATCGGTCAAACATGCCATTGGAAAAGACAGATCGTGGTCTAATTCTTTCAGCTTTTATACATAACTTGAATGCAGGAAATGAATTTAAACATGGCGGAATAATAGGACCCGAGTTCAACTTTAAAGTCATTAAGGAACAACCCGCTAAAAGTTTTGAACAGATCAAGCCTTATAAAGCGACACTCTGGAATAGTTTACACGGTTCAGCTTTGTAACGTCGACTTACCATTTAGTATGACGACAAGTTATTTAATAACTTAACGTTACACCACACAAGCATCAAACTTCAAATGAGATTAAGATCAATGTATTAATCAAACAGGCGCAAGTGTGCAAGTTAACAGATATTTCACAAGCACATTGGATAAAAATGACCTTGCCTATGAAATAAAACTGTATTATCTTACCGTCGGTAAGCAGCTGAGATGATAACCTACAATTATGAACAATAATTGCACAGGTTCAATGCTTTTGATGGCTCGAGGAGGTTTGTGAACACTAGCAACTCATTGAGAGAGTGTAACGCACGCGTGTCTCTCTCCTGCCCTGCTGCTTCATGTATTTCACTGGAATCGCATCTAATGAATAAACGTGCTGGCGCCGCCTATTGGTAAGGCGGGGAGGTTTTTGTTATACTTATTTATTTTAGCGGTATTTTATTATATAAAATTATTCTTAAAAAGCGGTATATATATATATATATTTGTTTTTTCTTTTATATTTATCTTTTTCATAAAAATTAATATTATAAAATACATATATTACAACTGAGAATGAGAGAAGCTGCAGGTAGATACACCACAACCAAAATAAATATTATAAAATACATATCTTAACTGAAGAATGAGAAAAGCTGCAGGTAGATACACAACATCCAAAAAAAAAAAAACATTTATAATTATGTGGTGGGCTTTTAAAAAAAAAATCAATGCAAAGGTTTGTAAAGAGAATATTATCATTATTATTTTACCCTTATATCAGGATTAATTATACTAATGGTATTTACATATTAAATATTAAACGTATTAAATGTAAATTTTCATATTTTTTATATTTTTCAGAATTGTAGTAATTGTATTTAATTAATTATTGTTTTAATTAATTAAATATTTCTATTTAGCCTTAATTTATTTTTATTTCAGTTTTAGTAATTGTCTGTTTTAATTAATTAAATATTTCTATTTAGCCTTAAATTTATTTTATTTTTTATTTACTTAAATATTACGCAAATATTTCTCATATTTGCAATTTGAGTATCTCATTTGGACATTACATCTCAAAACTGTAAACAAAAAGGGAGATGGAGAACCTCACTGCAGAACAAGAAATCCAGGGGAGGAGTTGGATCTAGATCCAACTCCTCCCACCTTACATAGACCTAAACCTACCCCAGCTCCGCCCCCTGACCCCTAACCCTACCCCTGTCCTACCCATCTCCACCCCTGATCCCTAATCCCACCCAACTCCGCCCCTGATCCCTAATCCCACCCATCTCCACCCCTTGTATCTAGACCCAACTCCGCCCCCTGGATCTCTTGTACTGCAATGAATAATTCTACTGTGGAAAAAGGGGCCAGCAAAGACTGCAATCGGTCTTTGACTAACATCTTTATATCTGAAATTTAGGACCCCAGAAGAACGACGGCACAGATTATGTGTCTTTGAAATTATAAAATGTGACTCATTACCTATTAGATTCTGTGCACAGTCAATCTGTCATAATAATCCATTTTGCAAAAAAGAAGAAAAAAAGAACATTATTGGTAAGCGTTTTAATTTAGATTTAGTGTTTACATCTAAACAGCAAATTTACTGTCAGTTTCACATATAATTAAAAAGCAAGAATATACAACGCTACATTACAATGGAACATTCTGCTCCCATTCTTGTAGTGCTGAATAATACACTAATAATTTTGTGCTTAAAAAAATAGTAACCTATATGAGTTTCAAATATATTTAAAATATTTTTCAAAATAAAAGGAAGACAAGATATACACAAACAGTCAGGTTCATCTACAGAATAGATCTGTACAGCAGAGCAATTCCTAAAATCCTACTGGCCAAAAACAACATAAATGACAAAATAATTGCAAAAAAAATGAAGAAGAGTTCCTGCCGCAATAACCTCCATGTCTACAATACTTTACAAAGACTTCATTTTTAGAGCTATATCAGTGCGTGTCCAGACTAAATTCATTCTCCTTTAAAATGGGTAATAAATAAACAGGAAATCCTTTTTATTTAGAAATAAAATATTTTGTAAACATAATTTGGACACTTCTTATAACTGAAATAGCTGGACTTCACTTTTACAGAAGGTGATAAGATTAATAAAAAAATGAAAAAAGACTGTAAAAGATAATAGATCACAGTTTCACTGTAGATCAATAGTGAGATATGAAATGCTTACATTCTATCTAAAGAATGACCCTATCTTCCTCTGTTCTTCTCTATGACTTCTCAAACTGTGAAGACCACAAAGTAAGGGGGATATGTAACCCTGTCTTGAATAAAGAGAACCAAAGCCAAAGTTATAAAATAAAACAAACCTTGAGCCTTAAAGTATCTAAGTTAAAAAGTCCCAAACTAAGAAGAATTACAGCAGCCTATACAAACATACACAAATACACAATTAATGTCCAGGCTCAGGCCTTATTCTTGCAGTTCTTCTGTCTGCCCCGCTATTTGTGATTAACTAACACTTACTGTAGCATTACTGTATTTATTATTGTCACATCATTATTATTACTATTATTTTTAACTTTGTTACACTTCCCTGAAAGGAAATAAAGTTTATCATATGAAGTAAAAGCAGAAAAAAAGGCCATTTAGAGAGTAGAGAGAGGAATTTCTGCCATTGGCACAAGTAACATCCTCTAATAAGTCCTTCATCGCCTCTCTGTCTTGGCACGTGGGTCCCCTAAAGTCCAGGAGAAATACTGCATCTGTCCCCCAGAGGTCACCCGTCCCACACATCAGTGGGTGGACAACTGAGAAACGGTCTGTTTTATTTTTGATTCGATTCGTTTCTGAATGCTCCAGGCGACCCTGTGCATTTGAAGTAGTACATTCATAGTAAAAGCAGTCTGAGAGGTGCTCTGACACCCAGAGGCTCTTCCCCAGAAAACAAACAGCCATTTCATCCCAATATCCACCGGCCTTTAAGGACTTCATTTTCCAGTTAAAGACGCAGCTAAGGACGATGGAATCTAGAAACGACACAAATCCACATAAAAATGCAAATAAATGGTACGATGCTTTGCAGTTCTCTGTATTTTTATGTTGCAAGTAACAATACACTTACCTTGTGTAAATTCTGCTTTCCTCATGCACTTCCATCTCAGAGCTCTTAAACTCGTTGAGCTCTTTCCGAATAGCAGCCTAAACAGGTTAAGAGTTGGTCAGAACATTACAAGTAACGTGAGTTATGTAATCAGATTACTTTTTCCAAGTAACCAAGGAGCGCACTACTTTTAAATTTATAAAAAAAAAAAGAAATAAGTTTTGTCTTCCCATTTATTTACTGACAGGACTCCTGTCCCTATGTGTAGAAGAATCGTGAGTAATTCTAGGTGTTGTGTGCACTGTGAAAACATGATTGTTATTGTAGTTCTAGACTAAATGTGAGCATACATTTACATTTCACTTGCACAAAAAAAAGGTAACACTTTATTTTACGACCCGCAAACAATTGTGTAAGTACACTGAAATTTCGGTGTACGTTTATGTAATTATTAGTGTACTTCCGTGTAGGTATAAGGGAACAATATGTTAAGTTTTGGGTAATAAAGGGGTAACAAGCACCACTTTAATTTACAGCCCGCAGGAGTTACACTTACCCTGTAACCACACAGAACAAGGGGGTAACAAAGCTACTTACTATGTAGCAATACGAAACAACACTATTTGCACTATAATTGCAGAGAAAGGTACTGTTATCAAAAAAAAAAGTTTAAATTTCACAGTATATTTGCCCTGACATTGCAATTCAATGGTATTAGGTAAGTACTAATTACCACATGGTACGGTCTAAATTAAAATCATAGCAAAAACAAATTATTTTGACTTAACATTAAGTAATCTAGTAAGAAAAGCCAATAAATAAATGTATTGATTAAAATTTTTATCATAGTATATATATATATATATATATATATATATATATATATATACACACGCACACACACATGTGTGTGTGTGTGTTTAATTTTTAACCCACAGATGTCAAAATTACCCTGTAACATTGCACAAGAACATATTTTGGCAGAAATGTGATACATTTTATAAACAAGAGACATACAATTTTGCCTGGAATATATTAACAGAATAGGTACCTGTTATTTTTTAACTAATTAAATAATTTGCTTGTATATCTGCTTGTTACCCCTTTATTACCCTAAAGTTAACATATTGTTCCCTTATACTTACACGGAAGTACACTAGAATTACAGAAACATACACTGTAATTTCAGTGTACTTACACAGTTGTTTGCGGGTTCGTAAATAAAGTGTTACCAAAAAAAAATTCAGTATTCCTCAAAATGAATAAAACCGTGAAATACAAACCTGCATTAATTAAATATGTTAAATTATACCAATACACTATGTATTTAATCTTACTTTATTAACCAATGTCTTTGCTGCTGACCTTTGATGATCCAATCTAAGGAAGGAATAACATTTTAAGCTAAATTGACTTTAAAGAACACATTTGTGTTTCCTTTTTTTGTTTTTATTAATTGGGAGTGCTGCATACTTCCCTACTATAAAGTAGGAGAAAAACAGTATCTGGCAAAAGTAGTATGTCTGAATTCACAGTACTCATAAAAAAGCGGGCAAAAGTACCCAGATGACCTTCCACTTTTGGCGAGTTTCTGAAGTTTGCTTATGATAGATACTTTACTATCCCATGAGGCCACAGGAGAGGATTTTTGAATGACAGTGAGGCAACATAACTAACACTGGTAGGTCATGTGATAATGACAGCATAGCGAAGGCAGTACGTCCAAATTACATTCAAACGATACAAATTCATACTATATAGAACATACTTTGTAAGCAATTGTGAGGTAATTTCTTTTTCAAAATGACCTACTCAAGAGTGTGCAATTTCTGACGCAGCCTCTTTTCCTGCATCCTATTAATATGCAAATTAGAATTGCAGCACAGCTAAAAGGTTTGTCTGAACTGCGCCCTCTATTGTACAGACGTGAATTTACATTTCCTCCAATCTGAGGCTTACTCATTTACCTCTGTGTATTTACAGCTGCCAAAATAAAAACAAACAAGCGAGCCCAGATAAGAGAAAGTTGCACAACATTACACAACATGACACAACATTACTTTCCAGAAAAAGCCACTAAGTAACACAATTTGTTGCTTTTTTAAATGAATAAGGCAATAAGGTCAAGCATTGTTTTTAGAAGTAACATTCCCCAAAACTGGAGTTGGTTGATTATGTGTAGAGTCAGTGAACAGGTTCATATTTGGGGCGAAGGTGAACTGAACGTACTGTATTACTGCCTGATGACCGTTACTGTGAACTTGTTTTATTCTGGTGTCTGTGAACGCACGCTCTCTCGTTTAACTTCATACAATAGGGTGCCAGATTTCTATAGAGCCTTCCAGGCGAAAACCCAGTTAAAACGTACGTAAACGGGCCTTAATAAGTAGCGAAAAAACATCTGGCAACACCAGCCACTAGTGTAGCACAACGGCCGCCGTCGACAAAGCAGCGTGCGCCAGGGGCGGAGTGGGACCAAAAAATCTACCGGGAAATTTCGTAGACCACCGGCCCTCGTCGCCAGCACGATTTTAATAGCAGATAGTATTTATAGTTTTACTGATTTAAAGGAACTTTGTTGTACTATGCTGGAGTAAAGTTCATAAATGGACGTTCTTTCCCATAGGAATGTCTAAAACTATGTTGGGTGGACTCTGTGCCTTTAGGGGGGTTCGGGGGCATGCTCCCCGTGCGAAAATTTTGGACATTTTAAGGTTAAATGCATCAATCTCGTGCTCTCTGAGAGATCAAAATTAAGAGCTTCAACCCATAAACTGCTCGTTGAACAAAGAAAAAGCATTAATTTGTACCAGGACAATAAAGAGGGCTCAAACATCTTTTTAGTTATGAGAGTCTCAGTCTGCATTGCATTATCAATGGTGTTTTAGGATGCCAAACAATTATTATAATAACGTAATAATGATTTATAATTATTCCTATAAATAACTATATATAAATAACTGAACTTTGAACTAGTTCATGTAGAAAGTGAACTTTCACAACACTGTGTAGAGGATATATAGAACAATAAGTGAGAAATTCAAAAGAAAGCAGAGTCTTTTAAGACTATATATAATCTCCAGTCAAATGATATAGTGATATTGCTCAAGATCTTTATATAGACACAAATGTGTTTGATTGCATACGCAAGTTATGCAGATGTAAATGAGATTCTTTCATTTTTGTACTGTAGTTGTACCTTGTCTGCGGGGTGAGTTTGGTCCATGGCTTGTCAGCACGGCGGTCATATTCATGAGCGCATGTGACTTCCACATACTCGTGGAAACGTAAGATTTTTCGAGCCTGTAATTCGGCAACAGTCGGTCGTTCACTCAACTAAAAAAGAAAAACAGACAAATGCATGTCACAAATGCAGTTGAAAGTTTGATTGAAATTCCTTTAAGTAAAATCACTTTCAATGCTTGCTGAAATCAACCTTAAAATTATATATATTCCAGGTCAAATTTAATTCAAGCAAACCGAATTGCACCTTTCTTGTGAGTCTGCGCTTGATCTCCCTGACCTCTGCTTGTCTGTCTGCTTGGTTTTTTGCTAGAAAGAAAAGACCATCAACACTGATTAGTCTGAATCAAATCCAATATCATAGGGAAATGATGTGAAGTACTGAAAACTGTGAGCACATAAACGAGAGACCACTATTAAAGTAGAAAATAAAAGTAGGAAGCAAAGTATTTGAAATCTATAACAGAAAAACAAGCAAAGACTTCATTTAGCAGCAAATATCTGTTTGAACCAATAGAGACGGAGAGTGAAATATATGCGTGTCAGTGTTAAACCTTCAGTGAACACTGAGGGAATAAATGAACAGGAATAAATGAGTAACTAATGAAACGAGAACAAAAAGGACAGAACGGAAGCAGGAAAATAAATCACAATACAATAACTGGAGTAAGTGAGTATAAAGAGGCAATTTACGCTGGAGAATGTTTCTCTGTTCCAACTCCTCAGCAGTAGGTCTCTGGCTCAGTCGTCTAGAGAAAAAAAACACAACAAGCACCTTGTATTATTCATATATTCTTGTTATTTTGCACATTATTATAAACAATAATTGAATAGAGATTAATATTTATTTGCTTACATGTAATTTAAAATGTAATGTTTAAATATATATTTAAATATTACGTTTAATAGGCACAATATTGTTCTGTTTATTGTAAGCACAAGCTGCAGTTTTGTCATCTGTCACTTTAAATGCTTGAGCTCTTTAAAGAAGGATGGATTCTTATTGGCTGTCACTTTATCAATTATCAGCTGGGAAAAATTGTTGAGCAAGTGATTCCAACATATTTTTAATGTGCCGTTATTGTTATAGTTGTGGTGTGGGGCTCTGCAATTTTATAAAACTTTATCATTATAGTTATTGTTCTTGGTGTGAATAGGCTTTAACTTCTTGTTTCTTGTTGGTTCTTCTTACACGTAGTATCAGTCTATGACTGATTCACAGCTGTGTTGATATTCAGTACAACAGTATTTCAGTGTAATCTGTATTTATGTGGGTGTGTGGCTGAGAGGGCTATTACCGTGTGAGTGCAGAACCAATCTGTGTGCGGATGGCCTCCCACTGCTCCTTGCTCTGCCATGACAGACTGCTGTGCTCCACTTTGGCCTGCCTCTCAGGAGCCTGCCTGTCTGGGGCAGAGGGCCGACTGCTCAGCTTTAGCGCCAACGTGTCCTTCCTTTTCACCCTGCTGGCCAGAGCACCTGCAGCAAGCAAACACACACACATGCAGTGAGAAGTTCTGGCTCTCTTTTATATGGACAGATGTCTGAATACACAAGCTAACTAAAAAAAACTGTGTTAAATTAATACAGACAGCAGAAGGCCCATTCTAAAAACACAGACACAAATGTATTGTGTAAAATGTACAGTACAACTGGTTGGTGCACATGTTCTATTCACCAAAAAATCCTGAAAAAATGAATCATGGTTTACACATAAATATTAAGCAACACAACTGTTTTCCACATTGATAATAATAATAATACATGTTTCTTGAGTAACAAATCAGTATATTAGAATGATTTCTGAAGGATCATGCGACACTGAAGAATAAAGAAATTATGCTGAAAATTCAGCTTAGCCATCACAGAAATATATTACAATTTTAAATTGTAAAAATATTTTTTGGACAATATTATTGTTTTTACTGTGTTTTTGATCAAACAAATGTATGCTTGGTGAGCACTACTTTCAACTTTCAAAAATATAAAAAAAAATCTTACTTTCCCCAAATATATATATATAAATATATAAATATATAAATATATATATATATATATATATATATATATATATATATATATATACATACACTTTTTTATCTGACAGCCCAAGAAAACGCCCAAGTTCTCTTATTTACCAACAATATTGTAGCAATAATAAATAATAAATATTTCTTACTACCTTAACTTAAGTAATTGTATGTTTTTTTTTTGTTTTTACATTAACGTTTTAGTATTATAGCCCAAAATAATTTGCTGTTTAGTATGAACAATGTCATTTACACCACAACCTGTCTTTACCACCACAATGAACACCGTGGTGGAAATGACTGTGGCGGAAATGACATTGACCCTCTTTTCCTATAAAATATCATGCTATGTTAGCCTGTTAATATTAGTTTTACAGTTAGCATTAATATACACAAATTACACATTATTAAATTAATTTTATCCAGTTATTTTTACGTCCATGTGATGAAATATGAGCCATTTGGAAATGACGGCCAATAAACATATTCTCAGTTTTAGTCATATTTACCTTGATTTTTCTTCTCTTCATTACCCCCTTAAGAGGTCACCCTTTCACCCAGCCATGTGTTCACTGTGGAGTTTCTATTGCTATGGTTACCAAGTATACAAACCTAAAACAATGATCCCAGGATTCTATTTTTGTACAGTGTGGCAGAAATGACAGTGAACCCAAGGTATAATTTTTTGATAATTGATAAATAAATGATAATTTTTTTATAAGTTCCCCTTAGGTTGAAGTAAGTCTGACAAAAACAAAAAAGAAGAAATGCTTTTTAGATTGTATTATTTCATCCAGGAACAAGAAAAGTACCATAGTTAAAGAATCACCCACTGATATATGAACACACACACATATATACATATGTATAAATATTTATACATACTTGGTGGAGTGTCATCCTCGTCTTCATCTGATTCATCATCCTTGTATAGCACGGGTCCATCTGAATCGCTCCCATCTTGCTGCTGATCTTCCTCATCTTCCTCCTCCTCGCTGCTGTTGTTTCCTTCTGGGATGACACTGATACTCAGGTCCCCCACCAGACATCTGCGGCTACGAGGCTCAAGATCTGGCTGGGACTGAGGGGATGGGAGGTGATCAGGTGGATGTTCCTCATCATCATCGTCATCATCGTCATCCTCCTCCTCTTCATCAGAGTAGTCATCCTCATCCCTGAGCAAATAAAAATTCATTTCATTAGACCCATATGCATATTGATGTGCTGTATTTGACACTTTTTACTGTCAGGAACATTCAAGAGAGGGTAAAAATATTTTAGAGAATGCAAGATGGATTGAACCAGCATTTTTCAAATGAGCACCAAGGTTCAATGGGTGAACGTGATTTCACCAAGCACAACATGTTCTTGAATCAACATCTTTGTTGATCTTGAAACAATATTCCAAATCAACCAATTAGATTTAAGAGACAAGTTTAAGGTTTTTGTACATTTTAGGCTTACAACCAGGGTTAGGAGCTTCTACATTAGAGTTTTAACATATAATTTTCCCCTGATTTTAGGGACTTATGAGTAGGGTTAGGTTTAGGGGTAGTGATAGGGGTAGGACTGAAATTGTCAGACAAGAATGTTGTTCCAGGATCATTGCCACAGGCTTTGTCATTGCCCTGGAAGATTGATTTATGAGACTTTGATTAAACCCCGCAAAGTCCAAAAATGAATATATATATATATTTTTTAAATAATTATCTATTATTTATATAAATATTATATATATTAATAATTATACATACAATTATATATTATACAGTATATACATACACATACTGTAAATACATATACATAAACACATGGATGAAAAGTCCACAATAAGATCTATAATTTGCATTTACAAAAAATGTGCATTGCAGAGAAAATTGTGACCAAATATTTATTTAATTTTTGATGGACGGCTCTAATCGAAAACTAAAGAAAGTGCCCAGATTACACTTACAGTTTGAGAGGCTGGATGGTGACTGGCAGTGGGCGCCCACCCTGGTAAGTCGGCGGTGTCTCAAACAGCAGTGAGTGGGCACGCTGGGACCCATCTGGGTGTGGGAGGGTGGGTCCTGGGCTACTGAGCGCCCTCTGGATCATGATGTGTAGGGGAACGGGTGCTCTGACGGGCAGGTGGTTCCTCTGGTGGGCTGGGAGGGTCAAAGTGGACAGGAAGTGGCTGGGGCAGGGGGTAGGGGTAGGAGTGTTGGTGGAGGAGGTGATGTGTGTGGGCCCGTGGAGGAGAGGGGGGATGTGTGTGGGAGAGGTGGGGATGGGGAGGTGGGGGCAGCTGGTAGCCCCCAGGGATGTTGGCCCTCATGTCCTCGGACAGAATGGAGGGAAGGGAGGATATGGTCAGAGGAGAGTCTTCTGGATTGCGCTTGGTGACAGGCGTGGTTCTTTCGGGGGCATGGGGGGTGAGGGTTTGACCGGTACTAGGTTGGTTCCTCCTTGTGCGAGTTCAGCTGTAGAATATAATACATAAAGAAACATTGTAACCATAAGTAACAGTTTTTCAAACATACTGCATTTAAGTTCAAACATCACCGTTTTACTCAACAGAATTAAAGGAACAGTTCCCACCCTCATGCCATTCCATGGAAAACAAAAGGAGACATATTTATTTATTTATTAAATCTTGTCCATTAAATTAATTGATCCAGTTCACAAAACCAGTCCCTGCCAGGCACAAAAACTCCCTGACTCAGCTTGATTCAGCTCACAGGAGCAGCGCAAATATAAATATTAGATCGATGAAAAAACTATGTTGTCTTGGCAACTAACTAAAATAAATTTAAAGTACTACAATTACTGAAAACTAAAATGAATTATAAATTACAGCTAAATAAAATATAATAAAAGCCCATTACATAGTCTTTAAAACAAAGTACAATTAAAAAATAAAAACAATGACCATTTAAATGTGAATAAATATTATAATAGTAAATAAATAATACTAAATAACAATTCACAGGAGAACATTAAACTTAAATTTCTACCCATTCCTTAAAAAAACTTATCATATGAATTTAGAAGTCGATACTGAAGTGTTTCCAGTACAGACAAAATGCATTCTTGTGTTCCACAGAAGAGATAAAATCATACAGGTTTGGAATAAGATGAGGGTGAGTAAATGATGACAGAAATGTCCCTTTTATTTAATACAAACATTGTAAGTTTGAAATCTGAAAAGTTTTCACATTTCATATAAGTAGAATCAAATGACTTCCCTCCAACTTGTCAGTGACGTCACTGAAGACCAACTGATTCTTACAGAACACATTCTAAGCAAGCAAGTTCATTGATGGAAAGCCATGTGACTGCTAATCAATGCAATGCAAACCCATGTCACATGACTTGATGAATTGCTCTACACATAACTGCCAAAGATATAGTGCAAGTATAATGAAGACAGCGGCCAAACATTATTAATGAGAAGGAAGCATAAAGTAAGCTAAACATGTTAAAGCATTCTTTGGATTAGCCGGGCTGCCAACGAATCAAATGCATGAATTTTAGCTCTAATATAAGCAACCCGCAGGCTTTCAGCATGTCATGATGAGGTGGACTGGATTCATTCCCCGTTTCTAATCTCACAGCTGCTTGTGTACCAACTGTTGCCTGGAGTAGTTTATATGGAACATATGCTGGCACCTGGCATGATGGGGCATTTCCAGCAGCAGTCGCCTCAATTCCACAGGGCGTCTTCTGAGCCGTTTAAACATCTGTTAATAATGTGCCAACGTGCTGCACGCTTTTGACTGTTTAATGCCCAAAACATGCAGTTTTTGTTGCAGAGTAGTAGCAAGGGGGGCGTGTTAGTTGAAATTAGCCTGCGTACGGCTCAATTGGTGCGCTAAAGGCATGCTATGCTGAGGATCAGAAAGATGAGGCTAGCGCACACAGCAGTGGATGAAGGACCCAGGTTTGCCAGACAGGCCTGGCCTCAACGTTCACCTGTGCCGCATGCCTCCTGCCCGCCGACAGAGGTAGACAGGCAGGGACAGGTAGACGTCATGGTCACCCTCACGCTTCCAACAGGACCAGTAGAGAGGAAAATCGCTGGCCGTCACCCCCGTGCAGGGTGGAGGCTGGCGGGGGACAAAAACACACAGTCCCCGGGCATCAAACACCACGTACCTTTACAAAAGCAGGGACAGACTTACTCCTTTAATTGACTGTGAACAGCACGAAGGTGAGGCTACACAGAGAAGGTTTTTAAAGTCAACGTGAAATCATAATTGACCCCATTTATTTTCCAAATGCATGCTCTTGGTCTTATTGTGAATGATTAATCTGTACAGATTGGTTTTTGTAGATAAATTTAACATGCTCTTCCTCTGAAACAACTTTTCATTACTGGTGGCATCACTTCGACTGAGAAAGCTACAGGATAATTAACCAATAGCCAAAAAGACAGTTATTTTTTTAGGCATTCAAAAAACTTTTTTTCCTAATCTTCATTTTTTTCCTTGTTGAATATCCTGTTTCACTACGAAATACATCACATTATGGAAGCAAAATGGGTTGCAAATGGCAATTCACGTTGACTTTAAATGCATATGCGAGTTAAAAAAACAGCTAGATATGAACACCTAGTTTATCCAAAAAAGTCACCAGCACCACTATCTTTAACTTTTTGGGTTGAGCAAACAACTGCAACTATACTAACAAAAATGCCACAGCACTGTGGAACCAGTCAAAGTAAAAGAAAAACAGCACATTTCAACAAACACAGTTTTTATATTATACACAGTTAAAAAATATTTTAGATTTAGTCCAAGAGCTTTCTGTCCCTCTATTGAAAATGTATGGTATACTGCCCTTGTCCAGAAAGGAAATAAAGACATCATCAAAGTAGTCCATGTGACATCAGTGGGTTAGTTAGAATGTTTTGAAGCATTCGAAAATACATTTTGGTCCAAAAATAACAAAAACTACGAGTTTATTCAGTATTGTGTTGTCTTCTCATGACATAAGACGCTGCTAACAGGTTATCTGGTGCGCCCGAGCTTTGTTTACAGTCTGAGGGAGACACGCTGTAAACAAAACGATCTTCGCAAACATGTCTAACGCCTGGTTAAAGATTACACTATTTTTTTTGTCTGTTACGATAGTCACTGTGTCAGATTTTACGCGATTTTGACTCCTTAAATCTTGTCGTGTTGTGGACAAGACACGTCAGACTACACGTTGCTTCCTGACCAGTCATCGCATGCCGTCTTTAACAGCGCGCGTTATGTCATTGAGAAGGCGAACTACAGTAGTAGCGAGTGACTTCCGGAAACAAACCTAAACAAACAATGGATGAAGCGGTGAGTGTTGTACTGGCTGTCCTGTGTTCAAGAAAAAAGTAAAAAAGAAAGAAAGCCTGACAATGGAGCACGTTCCTGCAATTGCTTGTAAGAGGACAATATGGGGCTGTCAATCCTCCAGAGGGAACTTGAGGTAAAATATTGTTTTCTTATAAATTTTTACTTTTAGTTTTAACATTAGTACTCTATATCGTCTCTTTCCGTTTCGACCATTTTGAAAGTTGTGTACGGAAAAGCGTCTGTGCTCCGATTGGTCAAACCTCATACATGTGACGGAACCGTCGGGACGAACTGTAAAAAAATTAAACTAGTCTTTTTGTCGTGATGTCATGAAGCATCGCAGACGCTGAAGTAGGTTATCGCCCACTATGACACACTATACGAGATGATACGATCGAATCTAGCGTCAACAACGCCTGTTGTCATTTACGAATCCCACACGACACCTGACATCAAATCGGACCGTGCCAAAATCGGGCAAAAATTGTGTAATCTGATCCTGGCATAAGAATTAACACAGAGCAAGACTTTTTTTTAGCCCAGCCATATTTATTTGAACTCGAATACACGGACACACCAGATAAAACGTCAGCAATGTCTCATGTCATCAGCATCACTGTGGACTCTGAACGCGGCTTGACAACAGAACCGGAAGAGAATACAATGCTGAATAAAGTCGTAGTTTTTGTTATTTTTGGACCGAAATGTATTTTTGATGTTTCAAAACATTCTAACTAACCCACTGTTGTCACGTGGACTACTTTGATGATGTCTTTATTTCCTTTCTGGACAAGGACAGCATACCGTACATTCACTTTCAAGGGAGGGACAGAAAACTCTCAGGAATAAATCTACAATATCTTAAACTGTGTTCCGAAGATGAACCAGGATCTACGAGCTTGGAACGAACATGGAGGTGCCATTAATGACATCATTTTCATTTTTGGGTGAACTAACCCTTTAATCCTATCACAAATGGTCAGCAAGACCTTTGTTCAACATGTAATGTGCATGTGAACTCACCAGCGTTCATCACAGGTTCGTGTTTAAAGTCTTCTTGAGAGAGAACGTTGTCATCTGCAGCGGCCCCTAATTTAATAACAAATGATAATTTCAAATGGAAGTGAAATAACATTATTCAAGAAACGCCGCTACAGCCAAACCAATCTCTGTTACCTTAAATTATATTAAGTTTCTGTAAAGCTGCTTTAAAACAATCCACCATTGTAAAAAGCACTATATAAATGATGAGCTTCTGTCTGGTGTCTGCGGTTTAACAGCAAGATACTAGCCCATTCCAGTGTACTGTGACCCAGCACACTTATAAGCAGTAAAACAACAACACATGAAATGTACAGCTCTGCCTTTCAGAGGCATAGACAGACATGCTCATTAACTGGCTTCCAAATGGACAGCAGGAGGCAGTGTGGAGACTGAATGTTTGAGACACGATGTTCTACAGACACTACGAAACATGAAAAGCTTGACGCATCGGCTTCCTTTTGAACTGTTTTTGTTGGAGGAGGACAAAAATAATTCAAAACCTGTTGTTCAAAATCTGGTTATACTGCTTATATACATCATTCCTAATATAAAACGAACTATAATAATTAAATTCAACATTTCAATTTCCCTAAAAAGGTTCCAATATTTCATAGTTCAAGTCAAGGGCTAATAAAATCATATTCAACATCAGATATTGATATCAGCGGTTTCTCATAATCGATTTAACAAAGAAACACATTCAAAGAACAAATTCTCCCAAATTAGAAAAGTTCCCATTAAATTGGAATAGCCATGCCTATTGTTTCCTGCAATAATCAGGGACAAATGACAAATCCAAGATTACAACATAAAAGAAAACATTGTCTTTCGTAATTAGTAATTTAAAAACGGAGTATCTCGCAACCAAAGACTATTATCAAGTTGATCAGCTTAAGGGGCAGAAATTTGCTCTGCAAGCAGAGAATAGCAGAAATGTAATAAATACCTGTTTGAGTTCATATGACGAATGACTTGTAATAAACACAACAAATCATGCACCACTGCACGTCACTTATGCTTATAATATATTAAAGTAAAAAAATGCTCCAACACAAACATTTGAGCATCAGCCCTTTCTGTATAGAAGATGCAGCAATGTGATGCCTGTGAGCAAATTTAGTAGATTTGCTTTAAATATTAGTAGGGATATTTTAAAACCTGTCAAATTATACAGATACAGTTACACAGACTGACAGAAATGACTAATGCTGCAATTTTGAAGTATGAAAGGATTTCTTTGTCAGTAGAAATTCCCATTTTAATAAGCCGTTTCTACTTCCTCACAAAGCAATTTATTATTTTAGCTCATTAATGGCATTGCACCTTTGCCTAAAACAATGACACAGTACTCTTGACCATGTAAAATAACCAAACAAATGTTTCCACAGCAGATTGAGTTTGTTCCTGTTTAGAAGCACTAAAAATATTATACAAACTATAAACACTAAATTATGAATAAAGAAATAGACAACATAAATATGAGTATCTATATAACATGTATTAACAAAATAGTTTATAAAATATATACATTTTAAAATGTTTAAAAATAAGTCATCTGTGGTGGGTTGCAGCACAGTAAATGCACTATAAAATATAAAAACATTTTATACAGTTATTCTAGTAACTGGTAATTTAATTTATAAAGGCCAAGTAAATCATTACTGTGATTGTTAAAAATATCGGTAGGATTATTAACAGTAAAGTCTCTTAACTATTAGAGACATGCCCCTATTATCCATTCCCGAATCTACATCCATAGAGAAGATTAGGGCTTTATCAAAGAGCTTTCCGGAGGAAGCAAATGAATTGTGACTAGTAATTTCACAGACATTAATAGGGGTCATGTTATATCTCGCATGACATGTTTGTGACCACTAACCCAACATGGCAGGGTTGTTGCTACGGTTGATTGGCTTCGGTGGAGGGAGGGGGGGCTGTTTGGTGTGCTGAGTTGGGACAGCACCCATTGAGGATGGTCCCGAGGAGCTGGTGAGGTGAAGCGCCACTGGAAACCTGTGTATTGGCACCAGCTGAGGAGACGTTTCGTAGAGGTCTTTCCCAGCTGTGCTGACAGCTGAGGAGGAGGAGGAGCTGGAGGGAGGCAGAGGAAGAGGAGAAACCAGTTGCGGGGTTGTGGACAGGGGTGCGGGGCAAGCTGTCAACACCAGGTTCTGGAGTGGGAGGTCATAAGCCACTTGGGGGGCATGACAGATTGCTTGGGTGGCAGAGGCTCCGCAGTGTGTCCCTCAGAAGATCTGAGGTTAGGAACGTATTGGCTGCTGTCTAAGACTCTGTAAGGGGAAAACATAATATTCAGTTGTGTACATTCAACATGGATGTATATTCAAGAAAAAATATTATTTAGAGATAGAATATCTATTTTACATATACACACACTATAAATTTCATATAAAACTATATAGAGTAATATACAAGAAAATATTTCTTAAATATATACAAGCATGTATATGTATATATATATATATATATATATTAAGTAAACAAAAAATATTGTTTGAACTTGATTAATTAATCACGATTAATCATTTGACAGCCCTAATATTTATATTATTTAGTTTTCTTCCTCTTTATCTGTTTTTCTCCTCATCCCTTCTTCCTCATTCAGAGAGACCTGAATGAAAGGCTCATTATTATGCAGGTCTTTTGTCTTTTCAGGTGAGAACAGGCCAAATTATTCATGATGAGGCTGGGCCGTTCACCCCTTCACGCATATTTTCAGATCATTTTGAAGCAAAAAAATCTAGGCCACAACATCCATTAGTCCAAAGTCTTGTGGACGCATATTTAGTATGTTTAGTAATGTTTTTTGCACCTTATTTAAGAAACTTTGTTGCTCACATATTATGGTAGCCTTGTTTGTGATAAATAGCGCGGTAATTTCACCTGTGCCATTGAATACCAAACCAAACTGCACATTGAATATCATCAGAAAGCTAAAAATCATTTCTATAACTATAAGTTACTTACATGAAATGTTGCTTTACATTAAATCAAAATGAAAAAAGTGTCTCATCAGTCCTGGTGGAGAGACAGATCTGTCCACAAAGGAATGTTTTTGGGACTAAATGTGAACCATGTTGGCAAAATGAGTCACAATGAGGACATTTTCAACATTCTCTATTAAAAAGAATAGATTACTATAATGTTTTTGTGATAACTTCAAGATTGTATATCTGGATTGTGCTGTGTCCGAGGCTTCTTTGTGCGCACTCTTCGGATCTGTCAGCTTGAGTAAGATAGTTTTGTTGACATCAGCATGAAATAAAAAAAAAATCACATTTCATTGGTTCAGACTCATGGCATCAAGAATTCGCTATGAATATTGACAAAGTTGGAATGCTGCACTTTAAAGGGTGATGAACTGAGAAATCAAATTTTCCTTGAGCTTTTGACATCTAAGAGGTCATCATATTATAAGAATATCCTGTAAGTTTCAGAGCTGAAAACGTCCTTGTTAGTCCGAAAAAAGCTTTTATTGACACCAGCCTCAACAAACGACTCATTTTTAAAAGTGGGGAACTATGACGTCAAAGTTGTTAAAACACCACCCCTGCAGAAGAAGATCAACGCCTGCTTTAACACGGCTGGTTTAGCCCCGCCCACCTGATTCGCACATTACGCGCATAGCTAAGTAGCCCAACATACATGCCTACCTCGTGATGACAAACCGGATCCAGCTATCCGAGCCATACAGAATATTGTGCAGTGCCTGCATAAGCTTCCTGTGGATTCCAATAGGACTGCATGGATAAACTTTATTTTTAATGACGTTCCAGCTGATGAGGGTTAAAAATCTTCGTATGTTTGCTTCATTTCACTGAGGATTGTTTTGTAAACAAGACTGGATTTGCAGACCGATTAAGAGTAAAGAACGTGTGCAAAACTGTTATCCACTCACAGCAGTGGGCGTTTACTTCCAAGTCTTCAGTGCGACACACCCATAAAAACAGACCGTTTTTCAGGTAGGCTCAGGTAGGCTAACTCTGTGTACAAAATAGCCTATTTCTTATTCATTTTGATGTTTTTGAATGCAAAAACCAAGCAAACGTCATAAATTGACCTCAGGCAACAATATAATAAAATTTAAAAAGCCAGTTCATGACCCCTTTAAAACGATACCAAACTTCAGCCAGTCGTCAAGAAGCGAGCAGAGAAAAATGGCACTCAGGAAAGGTACTCTCAGAAAACGTTCAAATAAAGATCCTTTTAGATGTTTTATGTATTGCTATTTGGATTACTGGATGATGGCTTAATGAACTAATTTTTGTGAAAACCTTGAATTAGCCTGTGCACATTCCTGACTCTCTTTGCCAGCACGGGTCACAAATGATAATGTTCGCTTTGATGAGGATTAAGGTGACTGTGGTTTGTTAATTAGGAAAGAACAGGAGAATTCAGCTTAGCTGTACTCAGTTCCTAAATAAGAACCTTAGCTGGAGCAGAACCCATGGGAACACAGACACTTGTCTCACTCCAGTTGGCCCAACAGAGGGTGATGCAGTGATGGCGGAAGTGTGGAGAGACAAAGGAGAGGAAGGTAGAAAGGGAACTATAGAAACATGAAAAGAATTGATGCTACAAACCTTGTCTTTCCCTTCCCTCTTCGACAGACGAGTGACGAGGAAGCGTTGGCTTCCAGTCAGATTCGGGGTCGAGGTCCTGCGCCCATCCTCGGATGGGGCTTTCATTAGCCCAGGCCTCTTGTCCATTTCAGCGTGAAGTCTTCCTCCACGTCGCATATCATCTCCCTGCCAGGCCAGATTAGATTTCCAGTCCTCCGTCCCGACAGACCAACCACTTCTCCTGCCTTCGTCCTGATTGGAGGCCCGGGGGCCCAATGCTCCGCGATGCATCGCCATCTGAGGGGCACGACCTCTGCGGTCATCATGCTGTGGCAGCCAAACAGGGTTAATTCTGAATTCAGATTCAGAGGGCGAGTGAACCTGCTCTAGTCCCAGACCTCCACCAACTCCTACAGGCAGAGTGTGACCATTCTTCTCATAGTGTGTCTTGTGGCCATGGGCCTCACTTGATTCTGTTAACAAAGAAATATTATTTAAAAAGATTTACAGTTTAACTCTTGCCATAATCAATGTTAAGTGAGATTATCTATAGCTAGCGCAAAAGCAATTTTGCCACACCTTCATGACACAAAAACAGATTTCCATTTTGTCTTGTGTTACAGAAGTTATTAGCAGTGTTGCATACAACCTAGTAAAACATGAGGAACATTACAACTTATTCTGGACTAAAATGGAATGAAAATAATGCAAATTTGTCAGGATAGATGGTTCCAATTTGTTTAAAATATTTGACAATAAGTTATTTGTTAAAAAACACTTTAAAGTAGCCCACATGACTTGTGCTATATTATATAACGTCTTTTCTGATGCCATGAGATAGACACTGGCATTTCTGATGGTTTGTGTGTCTCGTGACCAATTGTAATGTGCAAAAAGTGAGAATATGCATATTTAAATCACACAAATTTAAGAGCTATAAGGAAAATTCACGTGAATAACATACAATACAGACAAAATGTATAGTATGACTTAACACTTAGAATATAGTACAAAAGACGTATGGACTTGGTACTTTTTGGAGTTTAAATGCCCCAGGTCACCATTCACTTCCTAACATCTATGTTCCATGGAGGAAAGAAAGTCATCCAGGTTTTGATTTCATTACTTACTTATTAATACTTTTATTATGCAGTTTCCACAAGAAAAAAAGGCACTTGAGTTGAGGTCATGCTTTGTAAATCATACCTTATTTTTCAATTAACAATACTAAATACACACACAAACAAACAGGAGGTGCAGAGACAGAGACAGCACACGTTTCACCTTTTAGTACAGTATTCATTGAACAAATATTTGTTTCCCTGGAAGTAGCAGCCTTGCAAAATTCAAAAGGATTTGCATTTTTATTTAAAAAAAAACGTTTGCATCAGGTTAGAGACTAATGTGGCTTGCTTCTGAAGTGCGACACAAGCGTGTAGCTACGACTAGCTCTAAAGCAAAGGTTGCGTCTCCTCACACATCTCTCAAAGGTTACACAAGCAGCTTTCAAATAAATAGGCCTCCAAAAGCAGCCGGTTCACAGCGCATGACTTTCAAAGCTTTTTGCTGCTGGGCACAATTCTGCTCCACTTTCTTGTCTTAAGAAAAACTGCATGTCATTTCCTTCCCAAAATATGAAGATAAAAAAAGTATCAAATTGAAATTTACACCCTTGATCTGACTTGAAAACTGCTGAATTTATCTCAGCTCCCCTGACTGCTGCCACATTATGTGGGGCTGAGATGACATACAACCTAACTGAGCTGTCTGTCTTTCTCTGATGCGAAAAGAGAGACAGTGCACTGAAATTAAAGTATAGTACATGTATCAAAATAGCTTTGAGGCACAGAACTGTGATTCAGCACTAATGGATACACACATCTGTAAATGAGGGGAAATCATTCACAATGTTTATTTTCCTTCTGAGCCCCATTTTTCTCAGTTAGATATGTCCAGTATCAAAGACCACAATGACAGGAATGTAATAAATACAGCGAGACCACTCAGAAATTAAATGCGCAAACCCCCTACCTAAAACACACACACACTACCTAATTAAATTGTGTCCAACTATTAGTCATATACATTCCTCACAGAAGAATCAAGCCATTTTAGTTTTTTTTCAGATTATGTATTTCATTGGATAACATTCTGTGGTCAGTGGTGGAATGTAACGAAATACAAATACTTTAGTTACTTTACTTAAGTACATTTTTCACGTATCTTTACTTTACTTAAGTAGAATAAATAGTGCATACTTTTTACTTTTACTTCATTGCATTTTGCAGCAATTATTATACTTTTCTACTCCTTCTGTTACATTTTCTGGTCAGTTTTCCCTGCCAAAACGTAATCTGACCATCCGTTCGTTGCACGTTTGTCTCACCAGTGACGTTTGGTTGCCATAGATATATCGAACCCAGTCACACTAAATGCGTCTTGCACGCAGTGTGTTTATTCATGCAATTCATACGCAAAAATTTGTTTTTACGTGCATAGGAAACACACCGTGTGTAATATACGTTTGGTTAGGATTATGGCAAGTCAAAGATTCAGAATTACACCATAAATGAATTGCGTTTACTGCCAAACATAGTTATTAACATATAGTAAGGATAAGCATGGTGTATATTGCCTAATTGCAAGTTTGTTTCAGAAATGGTGACAACAATTTTTTTCCATCATTATTGAACATCATTATAGGAGTATTAGGTTGAATTAGTTAGAATTAAATGTTTTATTAATCATTAGAAAATAGACATTAAGTATATAATGTCTATTTTTAATTTAATGTTTTAATGTCTATAGTCAACAACTGAATTGTCTATGCAAGTACTTTTACTTTTAATACTTAAAGTACTTTTAAAATCAGGTACTTTTTACTTTTTACTTAAGTATGGTTTCTCATTGTGTTACTTCTACTTTTACTAGAGTAAATATTTATCTGGTTATTTGTACTTTTACTTAAGTACTGAGATTCAGTACTCTCCTCCACCACTGTCTGTGGTGGGAATGACATTTTGGAATAAAACAGCCAACTCTTTGCTAACTGAGGGCCGTGTTCACAACTCGCATCTTTCCGTGCTAAGTTCGCTATTTCAAATGTTGGCGCGCGTATGCACGCTCATAATGGAAGCGACGCGTCCGCTTTTCCCAAGAGCATCCGCGCCGCGTCGAGATAAAAACATCTCAACTATTCAGAATGCCGCCAGCGCACCATAAGCGCACAATAGGTCATGTGACAAGAACCAACCGGAGCGCAACCGCCCTAGCGCTTTGGAAAAGGAGAATGTGGCGCGCCCAGTGTTCTCTACACGTTTTAGGCGCTATATGTGAATCCGGCCTAAGACTAATTTCATACAGTAGCCAACATTTCATGAATCTAAAATAGATGAGTAGATAGTGATAAATAATATTTAATGGAATATACAATTGTATGACAAAAATATTATGGACAAAATTGTTTGTTTTGGTCAAAACGACGTGTCAACTGATTATGATGCATATTTATGAGGGATTCTGGGTGTGGGGAAAAACAACAACAAAATCTACACCTTTTAAAAGTGTGTATTGTAACCTAACCTTAACCCTAAACAGTAATCTTACTGCATACTTAAAACAAAATGCACACACAAACACACACACTTTTCTCTCCTACCATTGTCAGAAAGCTCCTTCAGCACTCCTTGCTCTATCAGTTCCTGTCTTGGCCTCCTCATCGACATCTTTCTTTCCAAAA
>JAQIUQ010003077.1:72500-120000 GCA_030378365.1 Hybognathus amarus
ATTAATGTCAGGGAGAGATTCAGATTGCCTTGGAAAACAGAGGGGGCGAGGCCTGGGAAACAGAGGGAGGAAACGGCACTCCACCCTGATCCTGAAACAGGGAGGGTGAGGAGGGGGTGAGTGAGAGGTGAAAAGAACCAAAACGACCCCTACCACGGTCCAAAACAGTGTGAAACAGGAAAACAGAAAACTGCAGAGAAAACAAACACGACATATATTTAGTTATTGATGTGCAGTTTACTCTATTAGACAGGCTGCTTAAACAATCATATATGGAGAGAGTGCAACTGTAATTCTTGCATCTGTAAATTTGTATTTACACTAATTTAAAAGTATTTGTCAAAAGTTGGTAAGACTTTTATATTGAAGTTTCTTATGCTCTCCAAGGCTGCATTTAATCAAAGATACAGAATTATAATATAATAATAATATATATATATATATATATATATATATATAGATATATATATATATATATATACACTAAGTGATATTATATAGTGATATATAGTGATATTTCACATTATATATATATATATATATATATATATATATATATATATATATATATAGTGAAATATCATTACAATTTAAATTAACCATTTTTTAATATACAGTATTCAACATTTGAAGTGGATCAAAACCTTTCATCAAAGTTATTGATGATTTACAACAATACCCGTTTTTGTCTTAGGACAACTTTTTTGATTTTTTGATCCACTTCAAATGTTGACTACTATACATTTTTCTAAATAAAAAAAAATCAATAAATTCATTTTGATTAGTGCTGTCAATATACTTAATACACACACACACTTATGTTAACTTATGTGATGATTATTTGCAGTTAATCGATTTGACAACACTAATTGAGATTGTGAGACTACCGATAGCCAGCCCTCACACAAAACAAATAAAGCTAAAACTAGAAAAACTAGATTTTTACCCCTTATAAAGACTCTAAGTACTTTCAAAAGATCTTTAACTGTTCCTCAAATTATGTGGTACTGACTGCTTATTCCACAATAATGAGGCCGGCTTTCCCTCTATTGGCCAAGTGATTAGAAGGAGCTGCATTACCTAACAGAACAGAACCCAACAGTCTTCCAAAGAGTGTCTTGTACTTTTTTCCTTCACTCACAAAAGTTGTATACTCACACAAGTTACATTTTTTAAAACACTATTCAAGTCCCTTGCATTCTGTTGCCCACCATGAAGCTGTTTTTTTTGCAGATCTTATGTAACGGGCCTCAAACAAACATAACCGATTCGAGGCAGGTGCACCAGATACAGGTCCTTGAGACCGATTAGTCTGACTTGTCATTCAGGCAACCCACCAACTAATCGACTAATGTGCATGTACATGCAACTCCAGAGCCTGAGTATTGAGGTGTATATGCTAACCAAATGTGTAGGAGTGTGTAGGCAGTCGTCGGAAATAAGGCCGGCATTCAGCCTCGAGCAGCTTGTTTCATTATGTAACAGTCTGTCTCCGCAGGGAGAAACCATGAAGAGTCAATCACTGCCCTGCCACTACACACCACCCCCTTATGCATTGCTTTATATGCACAAATAGCTACAGGCTCTCATTTCAGACAGCCTTGTTTGTCAGATGTTTTAATGTATAGTTCTCAAAGCTGTGCTTTAAATAATCCAAAAAGCGTATTAGAAAAGACGAAAAAAAATACAAATAAATCACTGGTCAGTGGGCTGCCCAAACCACTATTTAGCTGTTAGAAGATCTGATTTCTTAAGGGCTTTTACATAAGAAGTTCAAAAACATATGTGTGCAACAAAGGAACAGAATATGCAGGGGTCTCAATATGTGTTTTAAAAGTTAAACCTCAAAATACCACATAAGACATAATGCTTTGGCCAAAGACGATTTGACTGAATATATGGCTGTAGTTGTGGGCATTAATAGGAAATATACATTTTTGAGAAGGGTTTTACTCAATGTGTTATTTAATATATATTTATTAAAAAAATCTATGTTATATTGTTAAAAATTAAACAAATATATATTTATAACTATTAATATTTAAAGCTATGGTATACAATGTTAAAAATCAGTCCAGAAAGCCTGAGACGGTAGGGAAGTTTAAAAAAATATCTCTGCTCTTTCTTCTACAGACTTTCTCTTTCATCCAAACTTTACAGCAAGCTGTCGTTTATATTTTATCCATTGCGGATCGGCTCGGTTCGAGTTTTTAAAAAAAAGAAATAAATAAATGTAACGCCAGACTCTAAGTTGAGGTTCTCTAACGTCGTCCGTCCATCCGTGGATTTTTTTCTTTTCTATTCATATTGTTAGGATTGTACTACATAACCATAACCAGCATATATCGCTTTCTTCGCACGAAAATTATGTCAATCGCTTCTTTCCAGCAAACACGCCTATCAAGTAAGGGTACTGTTGGCGGTGGAAACGCAAGCCGGATAATGGTGTAACCTGACCCAACCTGTACTGTACTGTACTGTACTCGTACTGTACCCCTCAGTGGAAACAAGCCATAAATGAGGATATTAATAATGAAAAATCTTTGAAATCGATACACCCAAGCTTTAGTGTAGACATATAAAATATTTTTTTATATTATTAATATACAAAAATATGCATTTATATTATTATCTATTATTATATACATTCATTTTAGTTTAATAATATAAATATTGTAATTCATTTTATCTACACCTACATAAAATAGTTTTTGGACAACATTTTGACCCATCCCTATTTGTCTGAGGTTAAGCTCCAATTGGACACGTTGTAGGGTTAACAGGTTTCAGTTGCTTACAGCGAATTGACATTTTGCTGCAAGGAAAATACCACTGGAAACAAATACAGTGTCAGCAGAGTGAAGTGAAGCGGATTCCCCGAAAGAAACAAACGCCTGTGTTGTGACATGGAACCTAGCTATGCTGTTTGGCTGAGGAACATTAAAGACTTGATTGCTTCCTCTGTGCAGTAACCGAATGTCAGCTGCGCTTTGTCTCCTTGTTTGTCATGACTGTCTGTCTCACACCCTGCACTGGGGGAAACAGTACAAAGATCATCGTGATTCAGACTTCAGGCTTTTCTCCACAAATAAAGAATGTGAGATTATTGCTAACTTTGCCTAAAGTCAGCATTAAAGAAAGCGATCTGTTCCAGAAACATTTTTTGTTATGCTGGTTGAAAGTCTCCTCACATCCTGTTAGCAAACACTAATTTAAAGTGATAGTTCACCCAGAAATTCTGTTATTTACTCAACCTCAAGTTGTTCCAAACCTGTATGAATGTTGTGTTGAACACAAAAGAAGATATTTTGAAAAATATAGTTACCCATTGACTGCCATAGTATGGAAAAAAAAATACTATGGAAGTCAATGGGGTTAATCGACTATTTGGTTTCAGACAGTCTTCAACCCTTTAGTTGTCTTATATGTATATATGGATGATGACAAGGAGACCCTCCAACCTGAAAAAGTTAGAGCTCATCGCTAAAGATGAATGAGCAAAAATACCAGTGAAAACATGCAAAAAGCTGGTCAGCAATTAAAGCAAGCATGTGATTGCTGTAATAGCCAATTAATCCAATAAAGACATGTCACTTGTTCAAATGTAAATAAAAGAATTCCATCCAGTCCATCCCATTATGGCACAAGTACCCATCCTCTGATGGCTACCTCCAACTATATAATGCACCATGTCACAAAGTTCGAATCATTTCAAATTGGTTTCTTGAACATGACAATAAGTTCACTGTAATGGCCCTTACAGTCACCCAATCTCAACCCAATAGAGCATATTTGGGATGTGGTAGAATGGGAGCTTCTTGCCTTGGATGAGCATCCCACAAATCTCAATCAACTGCAAAGATGCTATATAATTAACATGGGCCAATGTTTCTAAAGAATACCTTCAGCACCTTGTTGAATCAACGCCACATAGAATTAAGACAGTTCTGAAGGTGAAAAGGGGTTAAACACAGAATTAGTATGGTGTTCCTAATAATCCTTTAGGTGAGTGTGAGTGTGCATGTGTGTGTGTGTATATATATATATACACAATCATCTGTGGAAGGCATAGCACCATAAAATGTTCATCCAATCATTGCATTTCGGACCTCAATGTACCCTGCTTGTTTAGAAATCACGTCATCAGCGTGTTTCATGCCATTAGTCACAGAGCACCATCAGCAACCAAAACAGCAGCCACCTTTTACAGTTCCCCCTGAACCAATATTGGGCTTTCGCTGCATTGACACCATAACTACTGTAATGTGGAAGAGATGGAAACCTGTGACTTATACTCGGAGCGGTTTGTGAATCATGACTCGAATTTATGCATTTCAATGGCAACACTATCACCGCCAAAATGAATTTCTAGCTGTCCGATGGTACAGGTCAGTGTTCTTTTTATTATATTGTAATATTATGTGCTTTGAGACACGTAGTTTCACGTCATCCCTCATCTCGGGACGCTTTGTCTGCTGTACACGTTCATGTCTTTTGAACGAGGCGTGGCTTTTCTGAGTGCTTTAAAAGGGAGGGTTGGATTTACTCGCTAGCTTACTCGCTATTGCTAGCCACTCCAAAAATTGCATATACCTATAAACGGAAGTTGTGAACGTCTTTCCTATCGACGTAGGCCTATATTCAAGTGAAATGGCTTCTCAGACAATAAAAAAATGTAATGGGTCGTCGTGCTTTGGTCCCATTTTTTTACATTGTGATCTCATGTGAGTAACAGGTTGTCAAGCCATCGTACTTTTTTTTCTTAATGATGTGCATGGATACATTTATATAATAAATACGGCAAAATTCTTTAAACAAAATGAGAATTGTTCATTTTGATTTCATGGAGACTTTAATGCTGGATGGTATTTACCATGAGATTTTTTAAATTGTGGTAATCAAACAAAATGTTAATAATAATAATTTAAATATGTTAATACTAATCATTTTAAATTTTAACGTGATATGTCAAACCGGTAACGGTTTCTTCCCAACTGCTGAGTCATAACCAGTTCCTGTTGTGATGAAGTCAAGCCGAGGTAATGCTTGCAGAGCTTAACGCTTCTAAAACCTAGTGAGCTGCCTTAGTGCTTACTGCCAACATCGGCTGCTGCTTTCCAAGACAGTTGTTTAACTGTTTTGGAACCTCAGATGTTTCAATGTTTGTCATTAGCATGTTAAGATAAAATCAAGATATTCTAACAAATGTAAATATCCACCTTATTTTCACATTCGGTCATTTTAAACTTGAATGTGCATTTCTTCAAGTGTCAGTATCTTCCAATTATTTTAGTACAAATACAAATACAATTTGCTGTTTGAAGTTTTTGGGTTTAGGTTTATGCTATAATATTATTTGAATTTATTATTCTAATCATAATAATAACAGTTTTAAAGTTTACTACACTTTGTTATTCCTTTAATTATTTACCTATACCGGCTAATGAATTCAAAGTCTTGCACATTCACAGGAAATAGTGGATAAGTAGCACAAACTAAAATTGGGTAAAATAACAAAATAAAATATTATTAAACATTATTAGCCTAGAAATCTAGACACACCCTAGCGGCAGCAAAAATTATTTTGCCACAAAGTGTGGTCTAGCAACTCTCTGTTGACTTTCGAAGTGGAAAAACCAAACTCTGGTCTGAAATCTCCCTTATTTTTTCAATGTTCAATGTTGACAGCTGGACTGGATATGGTAAAAGTTTAATAATACATCAACTTGCTCTGCTGAGTATGTCACATTCTTCGTTGCTCTGATTGGCTTTAGCGCTATCCAATTGCGTGCAGAGAGAATTTGAAAGACAACCGTTTATCCCGCCCCTCGGATTGAGCCCTGTCAATGATGAGTTTCCAGACCTAACATCTTGATGTAGGTCTGGCATGCCAGGCTAAAACATTATATCATAACATTTTAAATGAAATACTCTAAAATATTAGCCTGGATGCCAGCCCGAACTCCGCCCACAACATTTTTTGGTCGGGAAGTTCAGTCTGGACTGAATCCATTGAGGAGTAATTATGATCATGCAAAAAATGATCGGGCCAATCAGATTGCCAGGGCGGGCTTTATACGATGATGGACAGATGATCTGCAGGGACGTAATCATCACGTTATCAAAGAGTGCTAACTGGTTTCCCTCAGAGATGACTGCAGCTGGAGAATTGAGATGTATAGATTCCGCTGTCGCGTCTGTTATAAAATTAATCGACAGCGCATTAATTTTAATAGACAAACAGAAAACTGCAATCAAGGCATTTGTCGATCGGAAAGATATTCAGCAAAAGTGTAACTTATCAGCTGGCTCTGACGGTCGCTAAGTTAAGAAGATGGGACGTAATGAAAAGCCTGTGGTCGTTGTGGTTTCTCCTTTGGTCGCACTCATGAAGGACCAAGTGAAAGATGCAACACTCGTTATTTTACTTATAAAAAATAAGTATGTTTTGTTGTTGAAACTATGCTATGCAAAGTATTTGACTTACTGCATGGCTCTGATTGGTTTTAGGTCTGTCCGACTTATCCAATTGAGTGCAGAATTTTTTTTTCCTGGTTCGGTTAAGACACGCCTCATAATCAAAGCCCTACAGAGCGGTCTCAGACTCACATTCTGACCAGAATACGAGTATGACGAAGTCAGGCAACTAACATATACTAATTCATTTAAATTACATATATTTCAATATTGAATGACAATAAGCATTTATAAATCAACATTTATCGTAGCTTCAACTCCAACGCCATTTTGGGAGTTTTTTTTATCTCCTTGTCATAGTGCATTCTGCGGTTGCGTTCTTCATAAAGGACTGTCTACATGTGATGCCTTCTATTTCGGGTAGAAGTTATCTTAGAAGACAGCATGATTAATTTGGCTACTTGGAAGTGCCTTCTTGTCTGAAGTTGCCTAAAGTGTCCTAAATTGCTGATTTTTGAAGCGTTTTCTTGACTCACCCAAGTGTGCGCAGGAGTTTTGAGGTGCAGTCTCTAGAGGGAACGTCTGTCCCATGCTCCAGCCCCCTGTAAGGGCCTCTGTTTGCAGCTCCTGTCCAGGTGCAACCCAGTAAACAGCAGCAGCAATTCAGAATACCCAAAGTCTTTTGCCTTTTCTTTTTTAGTTTCAAAGGACTTGTTTCCTGTCATCGATTGTCGCTCTTAGGTTTCTTTCTACTTTCCAACCCACAATATTTCCAATCTCTTCTCTTTTCTTTGAGTGGATCTCATGCCAACTACCTTTCTTTTCTTCCAGTGTCCTTCAGCCCTCCCTTCTGCAACTCTTCTCCACCCCCTCTCCCTCTCTCACTCCAATATCTCTCCCTCCACTTCATAAAGGAGCTAGCAAAGCAGATCAGCGTAGACGCCAACGGATGCCTATCATTCCTTAAAGCAGAGGTCAAAGTGCAATGTGAGTGTGTGTGCGCTTGCGTATGAGTTCTAATGAAAAGCAAAGAAAAAGAGAGCAAGGGATTAAAGGGAAGTTCTGCCAATGGAGGGCGAGATGGTATCAGCTGGGCAGACATTTGACTTTGTGGTTATGGAGAATACAAAAGAAAGAGGAACTGACATCTGAATGATCATAAAAAATACTCTTAACACATTACGTTAGTCACTATTTTAAATGAAATGTGAAATTTTACAGAAATCAAAGAAAACTGTGGACAAGCTTCATTGGCCACGTACATACTGGAAAGTATCAGTCAATCGCTTCTGAAATTCTGATGATTGACCTCATAGCAATGTTATGGCATCTATCTAGTATGTTTGATATCTTTGTGAAAACACATGAAATATGAAATTATGAATTGAAATATATGATATGTTTGATAATGAAACATTATGATTTATAACCCATTTCTATTAAAGGGTAAGAGTCATCATTTACTCAACCTCAGGTTGTTCCGAACCCGTTAAGAGTTTTGTTCATCTTCGGAACACAAATAAAATCGAAACAATTTCTGTCCCTCAACTGACCGCTTTAAAACATTTATCAAGAGGTTGTAAAGCTTATCAATATGAATTGAGCGCAAGATGCACAATCCCTTTACATGATGAATAGATTGAATTTAGGCTTTTATTCACATATAAACATTGATCAGTGAAGATAATCAGAAACTATCCCATACATGCTTGAAGTGGAGAACAAACCTTTGTGCTCAAACGTGCTGCGTAACACAGAAGAATGAACCTTCGTAACTGGTGTGTGAGTTAATGAATGTTTACATTTGAATAAAAGCGTGAAAATATTTGAATGTTAAGTACATGTGTTCCCGAAGATGAACGAAAGTCTTACAGGTTTAGAACGACATGAGGATGAGTATGATAGAACTTTCATTTTTGGGTGAACAAACCCTTTGAAATACATTTAAAAATATATTTTTTATTTATGTGATGGCAAAGCTGGAACTCCTCAGTGTCACATGATCTTTCTGAAATCATTTTATTCACGGTGCTCAAGATTTGACTTTGCAACACTTGACAACACTTTTGCAACAGAATTTTAATTCAGTAAAAACGTTTATGTTATCTATACTGACCCCAACATTTTTGAATGCTAGTGTAAATTTTAGACTAGGAATATTGTGGACAAGTTAAATAAACTACATTTATAATACTTTTGTGTCCTTTGCGAAGCTTGAAAGCTAGACTCTATTCAATGCAATTGCATGAAAAAGACCGAGCAGAGTCTTCAGCATTTCTATTTTGTGTACCCATTCCAGACCTGTCTGACTGATTTTCCTTTGTGGGAGTAAACAATTACAATTTATTTTTGGGTGAATTGACCCTTTACGGTTGATACTGAAGTCTTTTTCCTAAACAAACACTCTCTTTAACTATTAGTATACACTCAGTGATTAGCGGATCCGGACTCCTGCCCTCTGCATGGAGCAGAGGGTAATACACTTCAACAAAACTTCATCCACAGGAATTCCAAGAATGCAATTTTATCCAGCAGAGTACATTAGCAGAGAACGGGAATGTGGAAGTGTGTAGCTGTGTAACTTGAGTACAGCAGATCGCACTCCTAATCCCTTTTTCTACAGCCAGACATTACTTCTCATTCCACAGTGTATAACACAGCGATTCTGTCCCAAACTCCTGAACTGAATTGATGTGTAAAATCTTCCTTTAGAAGAGAAACCTAAGTTATGGACCACATCCTCCCTGTGATCAAGAAAGCTCCAGATATTTGGTCACCATGCATGACCATGTGTAATAATCATGTAGCCTGAGGACATGTTCTTGTGTTCAAACACAGCCAGATGGATCGCAAAAGATGATATAATGATTCACTAGATTTGACCTAATTTCCTTTCAACTCTTAGGAGGACGTTTAATTTAAGAGATCAGGTGTACATTACTGGACCTTCATTAATTCACAAATGGATACAAGCAATATATTGCCTTTGCCGCATATGTATATATTCAGTTGACTTCAGCTGCACTACTTCCTGAACTTCAGCCAGCTCCTTGTTTCCTGTCTGCCATAGGTGGTTTGCAGTCACGTGATTGTGTTGACGCGCGGAATGCAGATGGAGGGCAAGGAGTGAAGAGCGCAATGGACGAGATGGAGGAAAATCCGTACTGTACTAGTTTAGATGCTATTACAAGAGAAATATGTAAACAGAATATCGAAACATATGTTGGACGTGATCCTTAAGTTATGAAGAGGACTGATTTTCAACTGAATTGAGAGATTTGCCTGCGATCGAGGCTGTAGAGATCAGCAACTACCTCGTCTTACAGACATACTTTGACGTTACAAAGTTCAGAAACAGGTACGCCACATAAGTGTATTTAAACACCTGAATAATGTAATTATAAGCCAAATAAATAATGTATTAACTCACATTTGACAAAGTAATCACTGCACACACACAGGCATTTTCCCATTCGGCTCCTCCCGACTGCAGACATAAGTTTGCAAGGCATTTTTTCCCGCTGTTTTTCTGTTCAACAACTTTTGGCACACGATAAAAACTCCTCGTGGTTTGATCGAATTTGAGCAATCATAAACGTAGGCATTTTGAGTGTGTTATAGTGCTTCCTAAAAATAGAAATTCACTTCCTGCCCTCCATCTGCATTTCGCGCCATGGCAACGCAGTGGCGTGACATCACGTGAAAACAAGCTATTATTGGCCAAATTGATTAATTCAGGTGTGCCTGACCTCAGTAGTCATGGCAACAATAATCATACACACCTGAATTAATCAATTTGTCCAATAATGGCAGACAGGAAACAAGGAGCTGGCTGAAGTTCAGGAAGTAGTGCAGCTGGGCATAAAGCCAATTGAAGGAAAGTAAATCAGGCTCCCCTGATGTTAAACTCTTTACATGACTGATGCCTTTGGACACAAGCATATAGAAAAACTTCTCAGTATCTGTACTCTCCACATTCATTAGAATGAACTTTGTTAAGTATTTAAGGAATAATCTCAAGGATGAAAACTTCACTTTAACTGTTGGCCAAATAAAAACAGCAACACAGCATCTAGTAGGGTTTTCAAACGTACCTAAAATCAGTACCAGTCTTTACAAAAAAGGGGCCTTGACTGTATCAGCGTGTGTAGTTCCTGTAGTAAAGAGTACCAGGTATATTTGTTATCTGCTGAAAGATGCTGCTTTCAAATGCTCTCGTTGGTGTTTGAGCGCTCTCTGTTTTTCAGGAGCTGACCATGCATTGAAGCCAATCACAATCAGTTGAGTGTGCGAAGGCAATGGCCTTTCAGAGGTGAAGCAAGTTAGTCAGAATCCACTTAACACCACTGAAAATGCACAAAGTTTTGTTTTGTTCAACGCGAGCCACCGTCATATGAATCCTTTCATTATAACCAATAAATCCAGTGAGCTTGCGCTTCAGAGATTGACAAGCTTAGTGATTATAAGGGAGGTCTCTTATCTTGCTTTTTGTTTATTACCTATCCACATTCATCTGAACACAAGTTTAGTTTTTCATGCTACTTGGTAGGTACACTGTAAAGTTTCTAAATTTACAATTTATACCTTGATGAATGGCTGAGGAAAAAAAATGGGACAAGAGTTTTTTCTCTGGTACTGAAATTGATTCTGAAAACCACACAATTGTTGGTACAGACTACTAAATGGTAATGTGAAAACCCTATCAGCTAGTTTATTGTTTATAGTTTAGCATGGTTACTGAAAGGTATAGTTCACACAAAAATGAAAATTGTAAATTGTTGCCGACTTATCTTCGTGTTCAAAACTGTTTGACTGACTTTCTTTGTATAAAACAATGTGACAAATGTTTGGAGCCCAACTGGAAATGGAAATGCAAGCTGCTTATGAATGATATGAGGGTGAGAAAACGATAACAACATTTTAATTTGTAGGTGAACTTATCCAAAACTCTCCAACTGTGTTTTTTAATTAAGTGTTACAAAAAAAATTCAATTATTCAGCATAGTAGAATGATTTCTGAAGAATCATGTGACACTTAAGAACGGAGTAATGATGCTGAAAATTCAGCTTTGCCACCACAACAATAAAACATTGTTTTATTCAAACAGTTCATATAAAATACAGTCTTTGCGAGTATGAGAGGAAAATTTCAGAAAACATTGAACAAATCTTACCGAACTACAATGTATAAAAGTGCAAAGTGACGTGATTGGTTGACAGACCCAATGCATTGACTAGCAGCAAAATCGATTAGTTGATTTAAACCCCAGTTTATAGATCAGAACATTATGTAAAATCAGGCATCATTACATCTTTCAAAAGATGAAACGTTGAGGCTATGAAGTAACGAAGAACCAAGAACAAACGATGCTTTCTGCTTGTGTTGCAGGAGCTATGAAATCCCCAAATCACATGCCAAACTGGGAGCAACAGATACAAAAAAACCAAGAGGGAAAAACTGCAGTGATACAACAAAAGGTACAACAACTAAAAAACAAGCAAAGGAAGAGGCAAGCAAAAGATGGCTAGATCACAATCACAAAAGAACTCCGACCTATTCATCTCGCAACTCATCTGTTCTCTTTGCCACTATTCCAAGATCAGCCCCACAATAAGAACATACATGCATCTACACAGGAAAAAAATGACTCAGAGGATTGAACTGAAGCCCTGCTTATATCTGTCCCAGTTAAAGCACATACACTGGGCACATCTCCAAAGAGAGAGAACGAGAGAACAGAGAGAGAAGAGAATCAGCTTGCTGGTTCTGCCTAGACCCAGAACCTGAAATGACCTGGAAAACAAACTCTACGAATCTGATCAAGGAACTGCCTTCATGACCTTCCTTAGGGAACGACACAGGGCTCTTTACCAGCGTAAGAATCCCATTTTAATCAAATACAGTTGTTCTTCATTAAACTGCTCTACGACAAATAACAAATGTTTGTCTACAATGGCTGCATCCTAAATTGTGTAGAAACTGTGGTTGACAATAAACACTGTTCGAATGCACCAAAACGAGATAAATCAAGATCACACATTGGTTTCTGGACCTTAATCAACAGCATCCACAAATGGAACAGTTTCTTCTTAAAGCGAGACACAGCAGGCAAAAACATTGTTTTTTTTCACTGGTCAATTTTGAGATTTTGGGATATTTGTCTTCAATAACATGTCTTCTTTCAGACTTGTGGTGAAAAAAGTCTGAAATACACATTTAGGTCTTTTCTATTTTACCACAGACCCACATTTAGGTCTTTTTCTATTTTACCACACTTTGCGGCTGTAGATTTCTCATAAATTCTTCAAAAGTTGTCGTTATAAATCATCCTGCTGCTCAGCGATCGCGATCTGCACTCTGTCATCACACACACATCTCTCTTTCTCCTGTATAACGCTGTCGGGTCCAAATATGGTCATTTCCTTTTTATCAGCAACCAATCGTGAAAGTAAAAGGGGGGATTTAACTCTAAATGCGCGATCTCATTGGCTGATGCTAAATCTTCAAAGACAGTTCTCTCAAAATGACTTTTCTCTCATACTCCAAGTCCAAAATCTCCACTTCAGTAGCACCTATATACACCAAACTTTCCGGTCTTGTACCTAGTTATATTATGAAGACATTTACAGAGGGATTTTTAAATATATTATTCCTAGCCTAATTTATGTAACATTTTATTCCAAAAAACATGGCAAAAATCATTTTTTTAAGGCTACTGACAGTATATTCTGATTTATAGGATAACAAAAGTAGATATCAATAAATCCCTCAGTAAATTTTTTCCCATCTAATATGTGAACACATTAAAAAAGAATTTGAACCTGGCTTTATCCAATACTCACATTTTTTTTATCTTATGCAAATTAGTGCATATTTAAGTAGATAATGCCTCATTTCATATTTAAACATTAGATTACACAAAACTTGTAATATTTTTTTCTCATCTTAATGTAGATAATCAACTGGGAAAGTTTAATGTATTATATGTTAAAAAAATTACCCTATTCACCTGTAGTGTCTCACCTTAATTATTCAGCATCATTAGTATCAAGAAAGAGCAAAGCAAGGCAATAAATACTCACCTCGATTTTCCATTACAGAATCTGAGGCAGAACGATAAATGGATCCTGTAATTAAAGCAAAACAAACAGATAATTGCATAAGTAGGTCCATCTTTTACAGAGCCACTCATTACTAATTATAGATCATAGAATGACATCAAAAAGATTTAATAAAGGAATAAGCCACAAGAGGCTGTGCATTACAGTCAATTTCTTAAGCATAATGCAATTCAAACTCCTTAACCCTTGGCAAAATCGGAATTCACCGTTCCAAATATATTTCAGGTTTAGGGACAAAATTATAAAACAAAAAAATACACCACAATATAAAAAAAACTACACTAAAAAAATGCTGGGTTGTTTCAACCCAAATTTGGGTCAAATATGGACAAACCCAAATATTGGGTTAAAAATGTAATTTAAAAAAAGTGAAAGTTGAAAATTTTAAATTACATTTTTAACTCAACATTTGGGTTTGTCCATATTTCACTTAAATTTAGGTTGAAACAACCCAGCATTTTCAGAGTGTATAATAGAAACAAATACAATAAAACGTTTTTCCTTCTTGGATCTATTAAAGGACGCATATCTTTCTTGAAATCACCAAATGGGAGCTTCAAAACAGAATTTACTCAGAATGAATGTGCAGACGTACAGTGGTGAAGGTCATTGGTGGTCGTCCGTGGTCCTCTGTTCATCTAGATCAAGGGTTCAGACCAGCAGACAGGGTGCATTCACTCATCTTAAGGGGTTTCCTGTAATATAGATATACAAAAAGTATAACTCACTTGATCGCAGGTCAGCTGAGAACAAACATCTCTTCAAATCCTCACTCGCTGTGATCACAGGTTTAACAGAGCGATCAGTAAAGTGTGCTATCCTCAAGTACTCTCATCGTTCTTGAAAGCTTCAGTCTAAGACCGCTTCATATGCTATGAATGATCCTTGTTATTTCACTTCAAGTGTAGTAAAAAAAGGAGATTCTGTGGTTCCTACTTCCTACACTGATTAGTCGCAAGTCTCACACCATTAAGGAGCCAAGAACTTCAACCAACAATAAAATGCAGGTGTCACATCTCCAGGCTGCCCAATTTTGGGACAAAACTAATGGTTTCATTTAAAATAGCACAGACAAGCTTTAGAAAAGAGCAGAAGGAATGACCGCAAATGGAAGACAGGCAATTATCTGAAAGGCGCTGATGGAAAGGATAGATAACAGGCAAATAAAATGAGCGAATGTCTAACAGAGGAATACACAAAACAGACAGGGCACGTCAGACTGTAATGGACTGTCAGTAGAAGTGGAGGATGGATGAATGGAGGAGAGAGAGCTAGAGATAGAAATGCTAATGAATATCTCCAGGGGCATTGATCGATTAAACTGAATTCAGACGGACAGCAGTCTCACAGCATTTCGACTTCTGCTTCGTCACAATGAAAGATAAGAACAGCAGAAGACTGCACGACATTTACATGAGCCCGGCTAATGTTGTTTGCGCGATATGTCTTATTAAAAAAAAAAGCTGACACAAAATACAGTCAGCGCCAATCGTATACCAGCTAAAATGAAACAGGTAGGGAGCCATACAGTGTATTTTTTTTATGTATATAGAGTTTTATGTTCAAAGGGTTGTCATTGAAGGGTCAACTGCATTTATACAGTATGACCAGAAACTACTGTAAAAACAGTAATTTTGTGTTTTTCACAAAAAAACACAAAAAAATTATTTAATAGAGATGCACTGAAATTAAAACCTAAATCCATTATTATCATAGTAAACAGCAATATTCTGTACACGTAAATTCATAAAATCAACAATGTTGCAGTTACAATAAAGTAATAAAGTTATTGGAGCTTACTTAGGCTCAATTATAGACGCTGGTACGTCTACGTCCCTTAAAAAACATGACCATCAGCTGAGCCTGAAGTTGAATATGTACATTAAGCAGGCAGGAATGCAGTAAACATGAGACAGACATTGCTAGAGTTAGGCAGCCTGCTTCAGCAATGATCATTATCCCCATGCAGCCTCACATTTTTGAGGTTTCAGACACCAAAATAATCCTAAAACCATTTGGTTTGCGACTTCCTTGAGGGCTGTATGATCAAATCTAAAGCACATAATAGACTCAAACTAAAAAATAAGAAAAGTAAAAATAAACAGAAGATGCAAAAGAGAAGTCTTAAAGTGCCCGCTTTTGGTTTGGTAATTTAAGTTTTATAAAGAAGTTGATAGATAATTGTGGTTAATTTAAATAAAACATTACATCACCCCTGATTATAAAGCTAGTGTTCACTTATTATACTGTTCTTTTAGGATGAGAAAGAAAATACATTCCATTTGTCTCAAAAAGTATATTGATTTTATTGTTGTGAATGTGGCCACCATAAAAAGCTTGTCTGCAGGGAGCCCACGCTGCCCCTTATGCAAATGTCATTGAGAACAACATGGTATACTGCTGTGACCAGGCAGCTGGAATACTAATACTGTGCGACAACATGTTCTCCAATTTTTCCTGTGAAAAAAATCAAGCAGCCTTTAACAATATCAAAATTGATCTTCATAAATCTAAAGCTGGGTTCACACTCTACAATTATGGTCACGATTTAGTCATCGAGACAAATTTTGAGAATCCTATGAGATTCATCTGATTCTAAGCCAAAGTCTAAAGACTTTTAATGGCAGTTTGACATGTTCAATAACAGCCGATTAACGATGACCATTGCGATTCAGTCCTGCAGTGTGTTTTCTCCCACGACAACTGTCAAATCAAAAACCAACAGGAGCACAGACAATAACAAACCACCAATTGCTCCACTCACACACACACACACACACACACACACATCATCTTTGGTTTCAAGAAAAGCCATGATCAAAATGACGCTAGTAATTTTTTTTGTTTGCTAGCACCCACTACAATCCTGCATGTAAATGCAGCTAACAGTCACCAAATGCATCACTGATTGATGATATAAAATATAACTTTACAATAATACAATACAATAATAATATCTCTGCGCATGCAGGGTGTGCGGCGGTATGAAAATACATAGGGGCCTGCAGGAAGACACCGTATCATTGCACTCGACCGAATTCAATAATCGGACGCACATTTATTGGTCCTACGCCTTCCACAGACTATACAAATACATTTAGACCACTTAACTTCGTGAGGGGTAGAACAGATCGCTGTTAAGAAAGATTGTTTCAGAAAGCGCTCGGACACCGAACTGATTTTTTTCGTTATTGCCCTTGAACAGACACATACTGTACACATTCATGTCAAAATACTCGTCTTAATTATAGACCCTGTCTTGGCAAGTATTGTCTTAAGTCATAAGAAGAGTTGAGAAAGAAAACTGATGTTTCCGAACTAAAAGAAACTGAACGAAATAGAGCTTTACCAAAGATGAAACTATATTAATGTATACAGTGAACAAATGGTGTTATTTTACATTTAGGCTTAATTATTAATTTCTGTACCTGAATACTATAGATAGACTTTGTTATTTAGTATTTTTTTTTGTATTTGTTCTTATTTTATTAGTGACTCTTCAATTGTTTTATATAATGTGTGAACTTTATCAGTTAGGCTTAAAAGCAAAATAACCCTATATAATTTATATAATATTTATAAATATATACACTATAAATATACACACACACATATACATATATATAGTGTATATATTTATAAATATTATATATATATATATATATAAAATATTTATTATATTATTTAAATATTAAATAATATTATTTGTTATTTAAATATATATATATATATATATATATATACACACACACACACACACACACACAAACACACACTTTTGTGTAAATAAATGAATAATACAAAAATGTTTTATCTACAGTTAGGCATTACAACATATTACATTATAGATTTCAGACAACAGTGTAATATAAAAGATTACCTTTAAGATAATGCTAAAGTTTATCCAAGTGTAAAATAGGGAAATTAACATTCACAGTTAAATATTCAATATCAACTGATATACATCCATTACCTGACAATGTTATAATAAAACAGTAATAAAAATGACCTTTCAAACTGATAAAATAGATGCCACTCACTGAATTAAACATTCAATTGAAACGAGGCATGCAGCAAAATACTCTCATTGCATAATTTCTGCTATTTCACACACTTCTCGCATTCAATTTGAAAAAAATGCTGCTGCTGTGGCTTCATTCTGATGGGGAATGGCTTAGGAATAAGTGCTGGATGGGCAAAAGAGCCAAGACCTATAAGAGAATCAATTGGAGACACTTCAGTGGCTTAACGGGAAGCAGATGTGTGTGTGTCAGATACTGCAAAACTGGAACAATGTCCAGGGAACTTCCTTAAAAGGTGTATGCATGCAAAATTTACATTTGTAGTGTTTGCGCGATGAATGTGAATATGACCTGAATTTATAAAAGCCACAATAATATGAGAACAGAGAGTGTGCATGTTGTCATATTCCCAGATGCAAAGAGAGTGTCACCTTACCAACCTGACACTTTGTAGTACCTAACACATGCTAATCCCTGACACACAGACACACACACCCTTGGGACATGAAGTGTGAAAAAATGATGTAACTGGTCTATTTTTTCTTTGGGTGCTTCATTCCTCAGCCTGAAAACACGGAACTTGGCAAAATAAACTGTTTGGGTGCTGCTGCCCCATAAATGATATAAAAGCAAAATAAAATTAGATTTAGATGGAAATACATTGGAAAAAATGTCTTTGCAAGGTCATTTCACTTAGTTTTGCACATCACTAACGGTAAATGTTTCTTATCAAATTCAGAGCAGAAAAAATCTGGAGGAGAATACAACAGATGTTCACACTATTATTGAATCTATGCGTCTCTTTGTGAACACCAAGGCCATTCCATGCTCTGAACAAAAATACTACTAAGCCAGAAACAAAACATCCAAACAAACTCTTCATTTGGTTTTCAAGTATGGCAGTGCAAAACTACATATCTTTAAAATCAGTCAGTGTTTTGCCTGGTTGAATAGACCCAGGGCTTTCAAACTGGGGTCTGGCCAGAAGGTAAATAAAATAATAATAATAAAGAGTTATAAAAATGGTCATATTTTATTAGATTATTCACAAATTGAATTATTCTATTGACAGATGAGATAAAAATAAATAAATGGTGTAAACTTCAGTGCCTCTATTATATTATAAAAACAAAACACTTCAATTTTCTCATAAAATCCATTGCACATCAACACATTTTTCAAAGATTCTCAAAGTATCACCATTTATTTAAAACCATGTCAGCCTCGGTGGATATCTTCATAGCAAAAACTGAGTTACAAAAGAGACTTTACCATACCTTAACTTTAGCTCCAGAGGCTTCCTAAAGCTCAAAGATTATATATTGTAAAGACCATAACAATGGCGTCGATTTTACCATATCAATTCAAGCACAGAGTCTGACAATGAAACATTGGAAGAACTAGCTGTTCAACCCAAACCTCCAAGCTGTCCTTTAAGAAAATACATAAAATACAAATAGCGAGATGAAATGCAACAGACTGGAACAATGCACAAGACAGGACGCTTTAAAAAAATTAATTTCTTAACACTAAAGGATGATCCAAAAATAACATGAGATGTAGAGCAGAATGCAATGATCAAAGACTTCTGTCTAAATGTGGATGGTTGCAGGAGTGGTGCTTTAAAGTAGGCTTTTATCATTTTTAGAGCACAGTCACTTAAAATACATCCAAAAGTACACCTACATAAGTAAATTATCAAACATTTAGTTACATTAAACTTGGACTAGTTGTTGGACCAATCCAAAAATGATGCCTGATGTCACTTAATGACTGATACAATTAAACAATGATGGAAATTGTATCAGAGCAGATGGCACGATTCAAACACATCCCCAAAGCTTGCTGTTAAGTGTGACACTACAGCACCACCCTCTCATGTACAAAACTAGGCCTACAACTTGACTGCCTAAGAATAGCATAACACACATAAAAAGTGGGTTTAGTGTCCTACATCAAACTGCCAGTGGTACCACATGGTTGATTCTCCAAACTGACGGAAAAGAAGAAAGGATGACAGAAAGTAGAGTCCTCTTCTATAAACAGAACTTTCAAATCTAAGGACGAGTTCTTTAACTGGATGCGCCGATTCAATTACGTAGCACGGAAATGGGAGCAGCTGGTACGCTTGTGTGATCTTTGAATAGCATCCCACCTCTGCGTGTCAAGGCTGGCTCGTTGGTTTAGTTTTGGGCTGAGACAGCTGCCAATGGATGAGAGAAAAAATCATTACATGAACTAGAGGTCAATGGTGAGTTTCGATTTCACAAACTTTTGCCAACTGCATGGGGAAGACAGTATCTACAGTGAACTCACAAGTCACCAATGGATCCCAAACGCAATCTTACTGTAATTTCAGAAATCGCTCTATAAGTTGGCCTACCTCTCTGGCCGGGACCTCAACCAGAACGCAAGAGATCCGTTGAGGGAACTATGAAGAGAGACCCGTATTTCCTATCTCCAGACCGCATATCACACCCCTGGCTTCCTTCAGAATGACTGGGCAGTACTGTACGTCCCCATTCCGGAACCGTCTGTACGTCATAGCCACACCTGCCCCAGAAAAGCTCCGCTCACCCCAGGGACCAGTGGCCCACATTCCAAGGAGCCCAAAACACAAGTCCGAACCAAATTCAGCCCTCTTCTCATTCCATCTTGTGCATAGCTTAAGAAACTAACACGCACAACCTTGACCAAGTCATGTTCCAAGGAAAGGACGTCAATCCTTGTTTCCTAATGAGAAACTGTTTTATAGAAGTGTAGAAAAGGCACTCTACATTTCCCACCAGTAAGATCTTGTGACTGAATCCTGATAGCTGGGAAACTGCATTTAGTGAGGAGATCTCCTGGATAGTACAAAGCAACTCAAACAGGGATGGATGATGTGTAAGTGCTAGAGCTGAGCGGAACACAATCTCAAGGCAATTCGTAACCAGGAGTTCTCATGTTCAATAAAATCACTTGTTTGTAGGGTTTTTTGGACCCTTGGTTGATTATGTTTCGAAATAAATGGCAAGCCTACCTAATCCATTGCATGGCTTGAAGACATTAATACATTTATAATACATAACAAAGGCAAGATCGCTTAAGTTTTTCTTGCACGTCTGCTACATGTGTTTTGCACAAGACACAAACCTCATGATGACCTTGCTTAATCGAAAAGTTATCGAATACGTTATTATCAACAATTAATCGATCCTTGACTAATCATCAGCATTCCTAGTACAGATCAAATCATACAAAATCGCCCCCTCGTAAAAATGTTACATTTTCTATTAACATTAGGTTGGAAGGAACCACAATCAAGCCTGTTTCGCACCCCATGCAAAACATATTTCGGTATATTAAACAAAGGGGTCAAGGTTTGGCATGGTTAACATGGTTTGGCCCTTACTGGTAGGTTTGTTTTAACTACATAACTTGGCTGCAGAGAGATTTTTGCCAGACATAGCATGCTTCAAACAGCAAAAATGCACTACAATGCTATTTATGAAACGACCTTTTACAATATAAGCTTTTATGAAGCAACAAACTACTGAAGTAAACTTTTCACCCAGCCATTCGTTATTCGTTCAGGGAGCGCCGGGCACAAGCGTAATGCGGGGCTAGTTGTAACATGCTTGTTTTAAATACTTCCACACATGCTGGCATGACGAAACTTGGTATATTTACTAGTTGCCATTTCAACACTATATAGAGAAAAAATAGCCAAAATTCCAAAATCTTTGTAAGATATCACTGAACATTTATTTAAGCATAGCAAAAGTGCATTTCTTACTTGAGTTAATTTTTCATCTCTATTTTTTGTGTTTATTTAAAATTAGACAAATCTGATATTATTTTAATCTCCCATCTGTTGTTTAACCATTGATTTAGTTATTTCATGCTTCGCTAACTAGCAGAAGACACTAGCAGGGTTTAAATCACAGTTGTGCAGTTGGGGCATGTTGTAACACTGTGTTACAATGTGCCCCTATTTAGAAATATGATATTATATTCTATACTTTTATGAATTCTATTGAGAAAACATGAGAAACGTGTAAATAAAGACTGAAAGTCAATGCTCAGAAATTATTAAGTATTATTTTGTTTTTGAATTATGCTGTATAGCTGTGTTTTCTGATGTGTTTGTTGTCAAACTCAAAAATGAGTTTATTTTTAATTATTAAAAAATGCTGTTATTTTATATGAAAAAGTTAATAATTGTATTTTATTAAGAAAATATTTTGGTTTGACTTGCATATGTTTTTGATCAGATCAGATAGCATTTTAAGCTGTCATATGGTGATGTTACAATGTGCCCCTCACATGTTACAATTTACCCCACCTATGGGGCATGTTGTCACATTTCACTTCCATTCTTTCAGGGTAAATCAAGAAAAAAATATACACTGTATTAATAAAACAAAACCACATAATTGTGCTAGACATGTGGGAAATTAATGTGGGGAAAAAAAACTCTAAACCCTAAGTAGATTTACACAAATTGACAAAGTCAAAAAGTGTTACTTTGTGCCCCGCTCTCCCCTAGTAATTTGTTACATCTGACTGACAGTTAAAAGCTACCCCCTTACATACTGAAGATAAATTCCAATGGCCATTGTATAATGTACGTGTCATTATTTAAAAAAAAATAAATTAATGCAGTAACCCAGAAATCACTTTATTTTCTGTAAAGCCACAGTGTGAAAGTACAACACAAACCTGCTATTAGTTACACATACAGCTTGTGCGGGCAGTGTGAAACAGTCTGTAACAGAACTTACACAAATAATTTAATACATCGTGGACTACACATTCTCATAAGCCATCAATATGTAAAAGCAAATGAAAAGACATAATTTGCAACATAAAGGAAATTTAGACCAGTCAATTTTTTTCTATAACACCTTTTTCTATACTCATGGCAAGAGCTTTAGTTATTTAAAAATAAAACCTTAAGACTTGGATTAACCTGATTAAAAACCTTTTCAAAAGTATCAACAGAATAAAACACTGAATACTGAACATATAATAAAAAAAACCTTTTTCTCAACAGGGTAGAAGTATTCCAGTCCAGTCAAAAATATGAAATATGATACCATAATGATTCACACTTTGCTGAATTTTCTCTTGATAGTAAAAATTATGTGCGTGTCTCCTTTCTGGTAACACGTGTAAACATGTCGATAACATCTCTCGCAAATAAACACAATTCATGTCTTCAACATCTACACATATCTCTGCAGAAACCATTTAGATGTACAGTAAAAACATCTATTATACCAAAGAGTTTAAACAAATTACTATTTATAACTATTATGACAAAATATAACTATAGCCTAATCTTGTCATCTAGAACCACAATTGTCAACCAGGGGATCAATGTAATAGAGAAAATACTTAACACAACATTTTCATTACATTAATGACTCTTAACTAAATATTTGTTAAGCGTAGGCTACATTTCGGTACTACTGTGTTAGATATAGTGTTCACAATCAAAGTTGTTATAAAGAAAAAATCATTTTAATCTTTGGCTCCTAGGTTTTCTTAACGTCTCTGTTACAATAAAAACTAAACCCCGATCTAAACACATTCTTGTCATCACCTGTGTCCTCCTTGAGATGGAATACCAATGCGAGTCAAAGAAGCTGCTCTGCATTAACCACACTGAGTAAAATTAATATTTCTTAATAATTATTCAATAGCTTAACAATTGTCCTTCACCCTACCTTGCAACCGGCAATCCATCTCAATCTTTCACTCATACACACCACCAGAGAAATTAGAGCTTCACACGAGGAATGAATGAGTGATGCTCTGATGGAGCTCCGAGCTAATCAAGTCCCAAAAACGACTCGTGCACAAAGAGCAAATCAGATGCTAAAAGGATGTGATCTTCCTCAATGTTACGCAAACTGACGAGTTCGGTCTCTGCATGTGATGAGGATCAGACAGACACCGGCTCTCGTAAACGGTTTCGTTTGATTTTCAGTAACAATAGACAAATAAACAGGCGGTAGATGCGAAATGCTCACTGCGAGTTGACGCGCGTGCTCGTCGCACGTATTTCAAATGGACATGGAAATGAGCGGCGATACGTTCAGAAAGCATTGGGAATGTTCTGTTTAATTAAATTGCTCTATACATGTTCCCCTTCAGAAATTCTCGGCCCGTCCACAAATAATGTTACGGATTTGTAAAAACAGCTCTCGTGCGTTGCTGAAGTCAGCTGATCGGTCATCTTTCAGTAACGTTATCTATCCACACTAAACGGCATTTGCATCGTTCGTAGTGCTGCTTATTACATGCTTTTGGGGAAGAAGAAAAAACAACGCAAGCGTGCAAAGATGATGGGGAGCATCACGATGCGCGAAGCGCCGCTACAACTTTGATCACAAATATAAACGCATTGTTTTTTTACTCATAATAAAAAAAACACATGTTTGGCTGTATTTGTGGAGGGAAAGCCTATGAAGAAAATAAATTGTTGTATGAGCAAGAACACCTTTGTGCATAACACTTAAAAACAAAGCAGAGAGCTTTGAGCTTAGAGTTTTGCATTGAAACGCTTTCTTTCCAATGCGATTAACCTGCGCGTGCATCATCAGGTTGATAGGTAACATCTCTTACCTTGCCCTATTACGTCTAAGGCACTGGCCCTCCTCTTCCCCCGTCTAGTTTCACTTCATGTACAAGACAACACGGATACTTTTTCCTTACTCTCTTTTCCAACCCCCATTGAAACTTTTGCCAAAGATACCGGAAATCGAAGGACAAGAAGTATGGTAATTGTAGTTTATAGTTTGAAGAACCTCTGCCCGCTTCCATTGTGTGCCTCAATATAATTGACTACATTACCCATGAGGCGCGTCAGGGGAAAGCGAACCAATGCAACTCATTCCACTATAATAGTTTAAATGTCGAACGCATCTAAATATTTTGTGTATTTATGCGTTTATTGTTTGTATTGTGGTGGGGTTGTAGTGAATTGTTAACTTAGAAAAAAACTACGATATCTTATCGTTTACTTTTCGGTGTGAAAACATGTGCATCATTTTAAAGCAAAGCTAAACAACGAAAAGAAATTTAAATAGAATGTTTTTATTCGTTTACTGATGTGTTCGCCCTGCACGTAATGTGTATTATGTATTCTAATAGAAATTAGCCTATGCTACTGAATATGCCAATCATTTTAAATATTTGTCATCAATGTACTTGATAAATATGGTCTTAAATGTAATATATAAGACACGATATATTGGGATAAAGAGAGTATTATTTATAACAATAAAATATAGTAGGCTACCTTTAAAAGTTCTTAGTCTGTGGCTGTTACAAGATATCCCCAAAACACATTCATATGCACTTTAGACTAACTTGTCATGCATCCTAAAACAAAACATCTCCATTGTTTGTAATGTTACACATAGTTTTGTTGTTGTTGTTGTTGTTGTTTTAGCAAAACATTGTAAACATTGCTTATAATCAGAAGCAATTGGAACATCAATTTGCCTGTGTATTTAATTTGTAATAAATCTGAAGTATTATACAAGCCTTTTCTATTTTCTTATTCTCCCCTTCTGTTAGGTGTAGAATGTTTAGTGGATTTTTTTTGAGGAATTTTTCAGAATCATAATTTTTATCTGCATGTGTTTAAAATAGGTCATCATAATAACGGTCCTTGCTAAATTATGCAATGTCACACCAGTGACAGGACTGTGAACTTTTAAACAAAGTATAGTGAGTCAGTTGATATTTAATTGTGAGTTAACTTTGGTAGTTAAAATGGTCAGATGGCTCAAAGCGTGGCTGTACTCATGGGACATGAAACCCCATGACTCAATCAGTAGTTAAGCAAGAATGTATAAAATCCAAATAAAGTAAAAAAAAAAAAATAAATAAGTTTTACGGGAGCATGCATTTACTTGTGTAAGTAGTTGAAATTATATAAAAACAGTTTCCACAAGAAACTGTAGATTCCCAAGCAAGTGCTATTTGTGACAACAATTTAGTTGAAACTTAAAACACAAAGGATTACTATTGTGATCAGTAGTTTGCCTGCTTTTAAAATTTTAAAAGTAAAAATCAGTTATAATTGAATATCTGCTGACACCGCAAGATTTATTTAACACAGCATGGTGATTCACATTTAACTCAGCCCAAAAAATGCAGGTTTTTCATGTAAGTGTTGTCATTTAAAAGTAATTCCTGTCAGGGAATAGTAACAGAGCACTGCCATCCAGTGGAACCTCTGGAGAAGTGCTAATAGGGGGACTTTTTATATTCATAATAAAAAAGAATAATTTGTAAAATAGTGTTGAAATAAACTTGGGGAAACTCCTATGGAATATCACATGTTTCAGGGAGCTTTCCTGGTTAATTTATTGCAAATTACGTTTTGTTTTTAATCATCAAAATTGTACCGATTCCCCACAACGGACCAATTGTCCCCACCAATTGTTAAACATCTCATGGCACAGATGTACCAAAACAAATCAATAAAAGTTAACTATAGCAGAGCATTCATTTCATTTGTTTGTTAAATAAGAGGCGATCTAGCAAGCTGAAATGTGTTGTTTTTGAATTTGCTTTTTATCAAAATAGACAGTTGCCCATGTCCAAGAGCCAAGATTCAAACCAGGGTCCCCCAAAGCTCAACAGTGCAAGATGTCAGCAAGCTCCCCTCGGAGGCTATCAGCAACTTCTACCAAGCATCAGTTTTACATATTAGAACCTAATTTTGTTACAAACATGAGAGGGTAAAGATTCCGAAGGCAAACAATCCAGCTGTCTGAATCCATTCCCCCACCCATAAGATGAGAGATGCTGATGTAGTGGCTTAAAAGATACTGATTCTATTCGGTATGTAGATGGAGCTTAACCAGCAACAGTTTAAAGATTTATTTTTTGCCTTTCATTATAATAGGACAGTATGTAGTAAGCGAAGTGATAGACAGGATCAGGAAAAGTCCAAGAGCTAACAGTGCTAGAAAGGTCAACAGTGCTATATGTCAGTGAACTGTTCACGAGGCTATCAGGCTTAACCAGCAACCTGACTTCAAACAATACAGCCGTCGGAATGAAAATGAGGGTTATAGACTGGGAAACGTCACGGATAATTAACCAGACACATGTGAAACACATGATGACAAATCAAAAACCATGCAGTCAGAAAACTGAACTAGAAACAATGCAAATCAAACAAGAACAGAACAGAGGTGACACATTCATTTAGGAATGATTATGATTTTTGCATTTGAATCGTTTGAATTTGTACACATCAGTAATGAAGTGAGGAAAATGTTATATAAAATTGACATATTTTGCATAACTTCATTTGGTAATCCAGACACTTATATGTGCATTTTTTTTGTGAAGTCATGCATGATAATTGTATAATTCATAGTTACCCAACATAAGAAATCAAAGTTCATCTTCTAACAGCTGACAACGCCTTAAATGACTGAGGCAATAACAATAGTTTTAAACGATAATGATTAGCAAAACAAGGTGTTATGTATATTGAAAAAGGTAAAATGTCAACTATGACGCATTAATGAAAAGCTTGACATATTCTAAGACAAACGTACTGTTTTCCACCTGTGAAGGCCGAAGCGATATTTCAGAATGTCAGACACTTGACACAAAGGATACAAACTTAACACAAAAATCGAGATAATTGTGGAGATAATTGTGGAGACAAGGAGATAATTGTACGCACGACATCCATCAATGAACCACCAAAGCTGGAAGGGCGGGCACTGGTGCACATCCTCAGCCATTCCTGGCGAGAGGTCAAAAAAACTCAACCCATCAAACATGTTCCATGGAACTTCGAATTGATGATCCTCTGCTTGTTTAACATTTCAGACTAGAACAATGGCCAATAATGTTAACATTATTTTGTCCAGTAATAATCAAGCATGACTACACTTCTGTTTTCCACTAGCTGGTGCCTCTCTGCTAACAGCCTTTCGAAGCTGCATTGCTGTTTGCTAATTGCTTATTGTAAAGTCATTCAGGGTACTGGTTCAGCTCTGATAAACAAATGCACACTTGTATGCATTTGACACAGAAATGTATCATGATGTAATTTTCTTGCAAGTTCAAAGCAAAGGCATTCAATTTAACACAAAAAATAAACCGTAAATTTTACGGTAAAAACGGCAGCTGTGGTTGCCAGAACTTTACCGTTTAAAAATACGTTAATGGTTTTACAGAACTTAAAAATTACAGTAATAAACCGTATTTTAGAACACATATAAAATAAAAATCAAAAAATGCAATAAACATTAATTTAACAACATTAAATGTAACATAAAACCCTAATGTACATAACTGATTAGAAAAAAAACTATAAAACTATGAGGAACCATAGTTATTTCAACAAAAATACATAAAATGTGAAGTGTCACACAGGGAATTGTGGGAATGTCAATTTACGTTTTTTCACTGTAAATTATACAACGATTTGTTCTTTTTCACTTTCAAAAACTGTAAATTTAACGATATTTTACTGTAAAATTATATCACAGTTATTTACCGTGTATAGTACGGTAACTTTCTGTTTACCAATTAACAGTTTTGCACTGTAGCATTTTTACAGTATTTTACTGTTAAAATCACAGATATTTTTACAGTGCACCCATGAACCAATTGGCATTGTTTCAGGTGTGCACACACACTGTTGCTTAATTGTAGACACACCAATCAGGTTTAAGCACTATAATAACGGGGAGACCCGTACTGTAAGCTCTGTGGTCAAAAGGGGACAGTGGCACACATATTGTCAGGGTGCAAAACATCTTTAGCCAGGGTCGCTATATGTAGTACCAAGACAAGGTGCTCCTGTGCCCAGGTGGCACAGATGAGAGGAAAACTATTACCTTCATCAAGGGGGGAGCCAGGCCCTTCACAACCAGGGCATCGGAAAAATCCAAGCTGCTGCAAGCCACGAGCTCTTGGGAAATGAGTGTCGACGTTGGAAGGAGCCTGCAGTTCCAGGAAGTGGTCCACACAGCCCTTCGCCAAGACATCATCCTGTGCTCAGCCAAAGACTGTAAAATCATCCTAAACGAGCTGATCCTGCCATGAGAAGGAGGGCTGTGAGGAGGATCATGAGAGGAAGGTCTTCCAGGAGTGCAAAGACAATAGATGGCAGGCATGGTTGTTCCCTGTGGAAATAGGTTGCAAAGGCTTTCTTGCATTGGGTGATTTGACACCACTGCCTACCCAACAGACTGGAGGGTGTTGTGGTTAAGGGTTGAAACACTCAAGGAAGGTTAGGTACCTCCTGATGACATCTGCTTCTGGTTGAAAGCTACGGTTACCTAAAGGGGAACCGAGGAAGGCACCCAACAAGTGTATTCCACAATGATTGATCAATTCAGTGATGACTTCATTGAAATCATCTGGTCCTTCGCAGGTCTAATAATCCAGACTGATCTCATGAAATGGCGTATGTACAACACATGACATATTACACCATGTCGCTATTTATTTAACAAAAACTAGGCCAAAATGGAAAAGCTATTGGACAAACTAATGTTTCCATAGGAATTTAGAGGATAAGTAGCAGTCAGGCACTGCTAATCTAACGTTCTTTGATTAATTGATCATCAGCAACCATGACCAATTCCATAAAAGTAGAAGTTCTGGCAGTTTGTTAACAAAATGCCAAGGAGGAAAGACATCAGCAATGATCTTAGAGAAGCAATTGTTGCTACCATCAATCTGAATACGGTTATACCACCATTTCCAAACAAGTCCGCTTTTTACAGTAAGAAAAATGATTCACAAATGGAAAACATTTAAGAGCTGGTTGAGTAGGAAACTTTGCATATTCTTGCAAAACTTTTGTGTTCTTTGCGAGTAAATGCAACGTTTATTGGGAGAACAAAACCATTAGCGAGATAACACAAAAGCATTTCTTTCTTCATAGGTTCCACAGCTGATGTGTGCAGTTTTTTTTTATTTCCTTTAAAAGACTTTTCTCTTGTCGGTAGCCTATAGTTTTTTTGATTACAGTATTTTTTTCTGCTGTCATTGTTTTCCTTGGATTTTCTTCTTAGTTCCACCCAATTAATGCTTTTCTTGGTTTATTCCATGTTTTATAGGCAACCTTGGTCATGCTAATACAGATTAGCACAGTTGGTTTTAAATGAATCATATTTATTTTAGTTCAGGACTCTATAGTCCAGGTGTTAGTAATCTGAATTCAGAAAGCCATTTTTAAAGATACGATTAATTTGATTAAGGCCTACTCCTGATTTAATCTTAACCCTGTCCAGGAAACCGCCTTGTAGTGTATCAGATTGCTGATGTGAACAGTGTCATGGACCGCATGTGGATACTTGCTGAAGAGCCTCCTCCATTCTGTTCTATTAATAGCTCAGTAATAATGCAGTGACTGTGTAGCAAGCATAATGTGCTGGAATTTCTGTTTAGTGGACAAATTCTTGAGGTCTCTACCACACAGCATATACTTTTTTCCCACAGATGTCCATTCCTAAAATATGTGAATAATGTGCTCTCTAGGTCAGTTTCAGGCTTGAAAACATTATTTGACCCAAAAATTCCTCACAGTGAAATGTCTCAAATCAATCCCAGATGCTATCCCCTTGCACCTGCTGCTCCTCATACTCCATACCCCAGGGTTTATGCTCCTAAAACGACAAAACATGCACACTGGTGGGTGGCATTTTCATGCATGGGGAAGGGAATTATGTGTTCTCACAGTTTTTATTTAGAGTTCTGCCATATACGCTGTTCAATGAAAAAAAAAAAATGCAGGAGGTTGTTAAATAGCCTACAACCTGTGCATATTGTATATTAGTTAGCAAGTAAAATATATACAAAATGAGTTCATTCTAACTGCACTATTTATTAAAAGTAATATCTGCAACTTTAAAAGAATGAGTAAAACATACCCCAATATATTAGTTTAGTGGTCACAAATTGTGCATGCGTCAACTTCAACGTTCTCGCGAGAATATTGTTTGTTATTGTTTATCGTGTTGAAATAAACGCAAACGTTAACTAGTAAGATTTACCGCAAGATTTGCAATTTGCTTACTTATTAATAATTTGCTGTTATCTTATCGGCGCCACACAGCTAATGATATAGTCTGAGGTTGGTCAATTTCACGTTGATAGCGAAGTTTGGGTCTTATACACAAATGCGAGTAAAAACCTATATGCATCTCTCACTGCAAAGAATGACCAAAGGAAGTGAAGTTATGTTACACAGAACCTATATCACCATATATCACTAAATATGTTATATCACCACAGAACCTAAACCTCTGAGTATGAGAGGATCCCTCTTGTCCTTTGTGTTCATCACCTGCCACATTAAGGCACATTTAAATAGGACGTAAGGTGGCTCTTAGCCACGGTCGGTTACTTGGCGCCATGACCAAGTACTGCGATGTTTGGCTTTAGCATTGGAAGGCAAACTTAACGTGACCAATAAGTCGCCACCTGTTCTAGCAAAACATTACACGCAGAAGACAATATTCCTCCCGCCCAGGTGAGCAATCACCAAGAAAAGGTGTTAACACCAATTCTCACCCAGGACAACTTGAAGCTGCTAGGGACAGGAAAATGCTGATCTTGATCAACGGCTTATTTTTCCACCTGAGACTAACCTCCGACCAGATATTGTTTCGTGGTCTGGATCAGCACACATTGTTCAACTGATAGAGTTAACAGTGCCATGGGAGGATCCGGTATATATCTGAGAGGGAAGAAACTGCGGTATGCTCATCTGGCCACTGAAGGCAGAACAGCGAGTATAGAGAGTCCAGGTTTATCCAAGTGGGTTGTCGAGGATGTATGGCACAATCTGCAACCCAGTTCCTCAGAGACATCGGATTCAGTGGCCAAGAGTTGCGTCGCACAGTAAAGAACTTATCCGAAGCAGCAGAGAGGAGCAGCAACTGGCTTTGACAGAAAGATTCTTGCTTGCTGTGTACAGGCCGCCACGCTACGGTTTCCAAAAACTCAATGAGTCTGTTGGTTTATTTGTAAATTTTGCACAGTTATTACGTTCCTGTGTAGATTGCATGAATGAGGGTTGGTGTTTGGGCAGATATTGTGTTTTGCGGTAGGTAGTATGTCATACGGAATCGTTGCCACTGAACCTACTTTAACGAAGACAGTGGGGCTCGAACGTTAGCAAAACGAGTTTGCGCATATGGTTGGGTTGCGGAGAGATTGTGGTTAGGTCACATGTGAACTACAGAGGAAGGAGCAACCTCAGCAGCAGGAGGGAAGTAAAGGTCAGTAAGCTGGGCTGTGTTAAGTGGGGGACAGAGGGGGTGACTCTAGAGTCACTGTCGAGCCCTCTTGAGGTGTAGTGGGCTAGTCGACAAAACACTGAGGACGGAAGTTGCCCACTTGAAGACCCTAGAGATGTCGCCTACTCGACTCAATCCAGACGGTTGTCGCGCTGGGAGACCACTCTGTAGTTGCAGCCATTGTGTGTGCTGACGCACCAGTACACTGCAGCCGCTAACGCCGGACAGTAGGGGAGTGACATTACCATATGGAAAGAAGCGTAAATGGATGGAGAACCACAGTTTACTGTAAAGCTACGTCTTAGTTTGTGCTCATCTTGGTGAAAGCCGAGATACAAATCAGCATGACGTTTTAACATACTCTCATGTAATGGAAATCTTGTTTGTGCTGTTAAGAGAAAATTAGCTATGAACAGAGTTGCAAAACACAAGGTAGGCATATAATATAAACAATGTGTCTTGAATACCTGAAATACTCTATCTGAAATACTGTCAAAATATTGATGACCTATTATTCTACACTAGGGAGCGCTGGTTTATAATGTGAGTACTTTATTGAAGACGTTGCCAATCTGAGTCTGATCCTCATATATCATGATGAGACATCAGAACCATGTCTAAATTTCCCTTTTAATTTCATTCCTTGTGTCTTAAAGGGATACCAGCTACAGATAAATTAGCCTGCTGATGTTTGCATAGAGGTGCAATAGTGATTTATTAATAGTCGGTTAATTTCATTTACTTTAAAAACCCCCAAGCACTGCAGCGAATGAAAAAAGAGAGATATTCATCAGACACCAGACAGCACAAGTGTATGGAAAGGTACTTACCTAAAAGGGAATTCTGTAATTAGGAAGAACTGTTTGTTTGGGTTATAAAGGAAATAGCAACTTCCTGTTGTGGAGACTCACACGTGAGCGACAAAAGTGAAAGGGGTTGATTGAGGTCAGTGCCACTGTGTACAGTATAAACACTCACTGGCTTTGACAAATGTCCCAAATGCACTGGAATGATAACTTAGCTCCTGCTTCCCAAGAGGGACTGTCAAACAGGGATCTGACTAATGATGTATCTTAGACAAAACTGTACCACAGGGACAAGCAACAAGTGTGAGCAGAGTCTAAAATTTAACCTTTTTCCTCATATGCTCAAATTTACTGGCAAAATGAGAAAACTTACTGCCATGAAAATGTTGCATCACTTTAATATACGAGTTCAGAATGGCTGTGAAACATAAAAAATAGCTAAATCTCTGACAATAAAGTTTCTCCTGAAACTCGGGCATGGGCAATATGGCCCAAAAAATCATATCTCTGTAATTTTTTGATTAAATGGTGATGTACAATATATATATTCGGTACTTTCTACGTTTTTCTATTTGTATAAAGAAAATCTGTATTTATTTATTAAAAAAAATCACATTCTGCTCAATGATATCTACAAACAATGTTGATATTAATAGATATGGAAACAAATATAGTGAATGTAATATAGGCTATGCAAAATCTGTGCAAAGAGATTTCGTTTTTAAATTGACTAAAGGCTAAACTAAAAATGAAAACAAAAACACAAAACAAATTAAATTAGCCTGCATTTGATTACCCCATTATAATATTCACTTTCATAAAAATATACTTAATAATATAAATTTCCACATATGGCACATTTATTGTCTCCAATTTTAGCAATATGTTTAGTCATTGTTATTGTGCTACTTTTTTATTGTGCATCATCTGTTTGGCGCGCTCGTTTATGGAAGCTTGAATTTTAGCAGAGATTCACGAAGCTCATCCTCTCCTGACAGTGAATTGGACATATATTTTTTGACTATCTAACAATTGCAGATGGAGAATATACCTGTGAAATGTAATTTGAGCACTGAAGGTACAATATGTGAAAATTTTGAAATAAAATATCCAAAAATGTATTGCACAGTGTGATATATTTCCTGCAGTAGTGTACGTACAATATCCCAAAAGTCTAAAGATTTTTTATTTTAGAGAAATTCCAATTTGAAATAAGTGGCCGTCCCGAAAAAAATTCGCCACTCGACGACGCAATATCCGTATCCGCGCTGTCCTCGGTTTCCGTTCATACTGCCATAGCCATGACGCAACCATGGCGACAGACGTGGACAACTGCATAGTGCGTAATGTTTCAGTGGCACGCAGTTTCTTGTTTCTTCAAACAGACCATTGCAAGAAGACTTTGGGACAAACAGGCGAACTAAAATGAAGATAAATATCAGCGTGGCGTTTTGAGATGCCGAGAGCTCCATGTCCGCGACTAACTTGGACTTAAATTAAAACTTTAAAACACACATTTTATGCAATCCATTATCAAATATATTTAACAAAACATTAAAAAAATATTTGATAAAATGTTTTTTTTATAGTGCCTCCCTTTCACAAACCCAAGGATGTTTCAGACATGCCAGGAAATAACTGTATAACTGAAAAAGGGACAAACAACACCATAAACAAGGATACTTGGAAACAACAGAATATTAAGGAAATGAGAAATAAGTCAGAAAATGAGCGACAAACTTATTGAAAAGTGTATGCATACTGACTTGATATTGTAATAACACTGAATAAAAAGATAGGATGAAATTCAATTAAAGGTTTTATCAGTGATTGTGGATGACGTCACTTCTGTTTCTGTTTGAAGCTAGATCCCAAACAAACGAAGTTAGCTGGCCCCTCCCTCCCGTTTCGTGCATCATGAAAAACGCTATCACTAAATCCCTACAATCTGATATTTCGCTAGAGCTATCCACGTTTAGTCCAGCTTCACACATATTTTTTTCTAAAGAATCATATTTTCACACACAGTTCACATACAAAAAAGTCAACACTAGAAACTACTCACCTGTCCAGAAGAAACAGTGCAACCTCAGGTCCGATTTAAAAATGTTCAATTCTTTGAGTTCTCTCCACCGTTCAAAAGCCTTCCCGATTATTATTCGTTTCTTTGACGAAAAACGACGGTATTCCCTCGCCCAATCCTCCTCTTCTTGGGGATTGCCTCTTCCTTGTTAAATATATCTGGTCCGTTTACTAGTATTGGGTTGATAAGACGCTGCACGCTGGCTTATTTTGACTTTGCACGCAGGCGCCGTGCACGAACGCAAAAACAAGCAACACCCGCATCTGTCGCTGATTGGTTAGAACACTGTTTATTTTGATTTTGAGTGGTGGTTGTATCCATTTTTTCTCAGAGACTAGGCTGCCTACAGAGACGCGATTTTTGTGTGTGGATCGTTAGGAAAGATTAGATGAATGTGATCAATTTTGTTTGGGCCTGAAATCGCTGATACAAACTTTAAAGTGACAATTTTGACTTGTGGTCATTATTTGTTCATTTATTCTCTAACTTCAGGAACATCTATGTCATGTAGTTCATTCATTTCCCATGAATCAAACTGATTCATTCAGCTTCTGCATATTGAACAATCTGACACAAGATTGGCAATCTGGGTATGTAACTGGGCATTGATCGCAGTAACAGTAGATACAAATCGCATAGGGCTATAGCCTACAAGGAATTACTGATATCACGCTGCTGCTACTACGTGAACACATCATCTGATTATCTGGTTATCTCAGTTAAGTATCTTAATCAGAGAGTTTTTGGATACAGAAACTTTGACATCTAATGGTTAACCCCAGGTTAGAAGCAGAAGCTTCTTTGACATCCAGGGAATTAAAACAGCAAATTAAGAACACCACATTTACATTTTCTTCCTATTGTTAGAGCCTGCAGCTGTGACCAAGGAGAAACGTGCCAGTTTTATGCTTTCCATTATCAACCACCATCTACTTCATTTAGCTTCCTCTTTATTTACCTCTGAGGTGCCTTTCCTGACATTCTCCTCACTCTTAATGCAGTGGCAATTGGGATGGAATGTGTAAAGGCATCCTGTTTTTTGAATGAGGAGAGACATTAAGGCTGAGCTCAAGGGAGAGATGGACGCTACAGCGGCTGCCATTGTTTCAAACGTCACTATTGTTGGAGGCATAAACCTTGTGACCTTGTAGTTCATTGTTTGTGTGTTCAAAAGAAATGGCATCTCTGTTAAAATAAACTAAAATTTTGTACTAATCCCTGTAATTAAGCATCACAAAAGTATCATAATAGTTCATATTTTGACACTTTTGACCATACAGTCAACATCCGAACGTTTTCAGGGTACCCTTTAACGTCAGTTAGATGATGCTATTTAATCCTAACCCTACCAGACCTAAACCTACCGCGTCATCTAACTGGACGCTAAAGGTAAAGCGTCAGTTGGATGCCCGCCCTAGGATCGTCATCTAACTGATGCTAAAGGTACCCTAAAATGTTCGGATGTTTGCGTATGGTCAAAAGCGTCAGTTCAGATGACATCTTGAGATGAGAATGTGTTGCAGCTGTCGTTTGACCGCATATTCTATGGTTTACTGTTGCAACCATATCATCAGTAACTCAAAAAATGATCAATTCAAATGATTAATTGAATAGATTTGGCACAAATGAATTGTTTGCTTATGAACGTGCCAAGGAGAGGAAGGTAGATGTCAAGTCAAGATTTACAGTGAATAACTTTCAAAAACCTTTGTTTGTCACATAAAACTGTCATGTGACTTTAGAATGCTCTCGGAGTATAGTGTAGAGTCATAAGAACTATTTTATTCTTGCATAAAACAGTACTTTTTTTTAAACAAGTGTCCAGAAGAAAAAAAAGATATAGGGTGAGTAATTAATGAAAGTTTTATTTTTTATTTTTGGGTGTAATGTTCCTCTAAGGCAGCTTTGCTCTTAAAACATCTCAAGTTCTTTTACTTGTGTTGCTCAATATTTGGCAATTAAAAGCAATTTATAAGGCTTCTCATTACCAGCACAATGACGTAATGTTGAATTATTTGTTTTCCTTGGTATTGTGCTCAGGTAAATTGCAGTTATCTCACCATCAGTCATTGCGGCCCATTTATGTGGCTGCATTTGTCACACATACTAAACACATTTAAAGGAGCAGACATGGTGAGAGACCTTGAGGCAATAAATGTTGTACATTTGAATGTCTGCACTGGAATGAAATACCTACAGCAGACCTGCAGACATAACAATGAAGTGTGCAAGTATTTTTTTTTTTTTTTCAACTTATATGAACCCTAGTCTTAGACTAAAAAACAATTTGAGAATAATACTCAGGATAAGGATAAGGTCTTAGATTTTGGAAACTAGCCTCACAGTATGTGCACTGTTGACCAATATAATCTATCATGACAGGAAGATGGAAACCAGGACTGTTCTCGCACGGCTATTGTCTACACTGTTTCTTTCCCATGCGCCTGTAAGCTTCCTGCCTATTTCACCTGTTCCACAATATCTTTCACATTATAACAACATGTCAAAGTGTTCAAACTAATTAATTTTCAACCATGTACACACCCTTTGGGTTCTCATGCCAAGATATATTGTCAACCGACCGAGGAATAGGCAGTGATCCAGGGCAATTATACGAACCTACGTATGCAAGAGATAATGCCAAGAATATTTGAACAACATGAAGTGTAATTGTGGGCTATTTCTTTATTTTTATACATTATCTGATAATGTCCAACGCTGGTGAAACAGAAACAAAACTGTGGGGCTACAGAGTTCAGATGGACACAGAATTAGGGACAGACCAAAAATTTTATTTTAAAATTAGCATTTTTTGCTAACAACACATTTGATAGGTCATATCAGAAAACACTTCAGAGTATATTTGAAATAGAATAAATACATCACTTTTGGAAAATATAAATTATAGAACATAACAAACCATATTGCTGATATACATAGAGGAATCTATTTCTATTCTTAGCAAAGAAACTTAAAATGATAAATTATTAAATTTAAGAGCACAAAGTTAATCAAAGTTCATACATCTGTGCACACTACATTGTTGGCTCTCTAAAATGTTCCAGTTCTATTCAATAAATAGGAAAGGACTCAAGGAAAGTTTTTTTTTTTGGTTAAGTTTGAAATCTATCTGTCTTGTGTTCATAACAACAGATTGACATAATAATGAATAACATAACTGTTAAAGGTGGATGGATGTGAAAACAAGTGCACAGTCCATACAAAGTGGTCAACCTCTCAGAAATGTCTCATTATTATGTCAACTTTAAAGAAGCTCATGCAGGAAACACAAGAATTGCCGTTGACCACTATATGTTGTAATTTGCATGTTGGTTCCCAGGATGGAATGCTAGCTTGCTTTTTCTTTTTTTACCAAGACTTTTGAGCAATCCGCTTAACCAAAAAGGCTAAGCAACAAGCATTAACAACAAGCATTATCCAACCTGGCCAAGAAAAATGAAAATTACTTATCACACCCCCATATATTTGTGTTGATGATAACATTCCAACTTAAATGCTCGAATGGGTTGGGTGTTTAAAAACCTATTTGGTGTATCCCACGATGCCGCCCATTTACAGTCAGGCATGACACTTAATTTGAAACTATTTGTTGTCTTGTCTCAGGTAAATATGTAATTAACTCATAGCTAGGTCATCTTTTGTCTATCCTAAAATATTATATATATTTCATATTATATATATTTCTATATATGGTGAGCTCCAATAGTACAGATAAATAGTAGAAGTACTGCAGATTCTCACATTCAGTGCTCTTCCAACAAAATTTGAATGCACTTCGCCTGTCTCTTTTATCCCTGACTGTTCAAACTTGGTGTTTTGGACTAGCTATGATCCTGTCAGACTCAGATAGCTTTAGCATAGCCACTTAGCTAACGTCCTGTTTGCATTACAGGACTGTCAAGAACACCTAACCCCTGTTTTGTGCAGTCCCAGTGTTCAGGTCTTACTTGCCCTCAACTAACACCTCAACTAACCCTCGTATTCTGTCTTAAACATGCTTCAAAGGCTCTGTTTCCACAGTACTGTCTATGGGGAACAGCGCTTCCAGATCGCAGCGTATATATGTTCTGCTGCCCCAGGTTGCACAAGGGTCTTCTTTTGTTCAAGTGCTCGCACTCCTATCTCCTCCTCCAGGTAAGTTTTTCATCTGTAGCCAGGTTTGGATGTCTTTTCCATGACCCTCTCTCTAGCCCTAACCAGGTTCCTGAAAAGTCAGATGAGTTTACTGTAAGCAATGGTGCTAATGAGGACACTATCACAGCTCTTTCAAAGAATAAGGTGTGTCAATTACATGAATTACATGATTTGTGCAATGTGGCCTTACCTAAGGAAGGTGATGGCATCTGACCGAGCCCCAAGGGAGGACGACTTCCCTAAAACCAGAACTCCTGGACTAGCATTTTCAGAGTTATTTGGGCCGGTCAGGTGATCTGGTTTGGGTGTTTCCTGTTTTTCATGCACAGGTTCAGATGGGTGCACCAGCATGATGGCAGGGTTTTCAGAGCTTAGAGAAATGTACAAAAAAATTGTCAAAATATGCTCTTTGCTATGAAGGCATCAAAATATATTCTGGATTGTTTTAGATGACTGCTATAATGGTGAATAAATCCATTTCAAAAGTGTTGAGGAAGCTACTTCAAACCATAGCTACAAGCTAATCACAATTTACAAGTTGCAATGGTGAAATGAAAGATCTCTCTCACTGGCGACATACTGGGCTTCTCTAATCATTTCAGTCTGCATTTGGTAGCTAACTATACTGAGGATACTTTTCACCCAAAAATAAACATTTGTGTCATTAAATACTCGCAGGCTCGCCCACATGTCATTCCAAACCCGTAATACATTCATTAAGACATTCACACTGTAGAGTCATATTTTCTAAAGAAAGTGGTAAATTATGTTGGTCCTTGCACAAACAAAGCACTTACATCATTTTATAAAATTGAGTTTAAACAAGTGGAGTCATATCTGGGCCTTGAAAGTGGTAATTGTGTAGCCTGTCAATGTAGGGACTGAAAGCTCTCGGATTTCATTAAGGGATCTTTATTTGTGTTCCGAAGATTAACAAAAGTCCTACAGGGTTTGGAACGTCATGAGGTGAGTAATTAATGACAAAATTTTTATTTTTTTGGGTGAACTAGCCATTTAAGAAGTAAATTCATATAACCTGGACTTTCCAATGTTATATATGAACACTGACCAGGTGAAAGTTTTAGTAATTAATAAGAAAGTAGTTCAGTTTTTTTAGGCTAGATCAATCTATTTTCTTTCTGTTGTCATATCGACAGGTTACAACTGCACAACTGCATAGTTTATGAATCATTACACTGGTAAAAAGCTGATAATGGATAGAGCTGCTTTATTGACTATGCAGCCTGTCATGATGACAAAGTTTTTCTTTGCGAGTTCAAATAGCGGTCACAGTCTGAAAGCCTTTACTAAAACTCTGATTTATTAGATGAAACTCTCTCAGTAACTCCAATCCAAAAACACTTCACTTGTCATATCATCTGGACTCTACAACTGTTTTTGTCTGGTATCACCTCACACCCTAATGACAACTCCGCACCCTAAAACAGCACACCCTTACAATAAAAATAGCCTTCCAAAGAAGAATACTAATGCACATGGACATTAATTGATGTGAGATGGGATTTACCTGTAGTGGCAGAAGCTGTTGCATGTTCGAATCTGCAGGGTTGGTGCAGAAGCAGCGGCCTGTAGACCTGCGACGAGCCAGCGGACTGCCCAATCCATACACAGTAGTTTTACTGTAGAGGAGACACGCAGAGAGCATCCAGTCATTGATTAAACTGTCACCGTCTCACAGGTGGGACGTTTGCCATTACATTTTAAAACAATAATAGCTTAGTTAAAACCTTAAGTAATATTGATATCACTTAAGGCTTTGAATAGCTTTCAAGTAATATTTCATTTGAAAGCTTACAATCTCTAGTTTCCATATTTGGTGACTGCTTTTCAAAGTAAATTACAGAGGAGCCACAATTTATTAATTTACAACAAGAATATTTTTATACTCCTAAGGCATGTTCAAGACCTTTATTTTGAAATAGCAATGAACATAAACAAATGGTAGAAACCAGTTTGTTTTCATCCCAAGAGTTCAAAAGATAGCATCAATTCAATTATTTTAGAAAAAAAAGATCTGAAAATGTTTAAAAAAAATAAATAAAAAATCACCATTTGTTTCTTAGAGGTTTGTTCAGAGGTTAAATTCATATCAAAATCTGCTAAACTTCCCATACTACTTTTGAATAGGATCTCTGCTTCATAAATTATGAAAATTCTGTAAATAATCCAGATCATGGAAAAACGCAAATGGAAAATGTAGGCACCCCTAAATGGGCAATAATGGAGTATGGTTGTCTTCTAGTGAAAAAGTTTGGTACTGCGACCAAACAAAATCTTACTGAAAGCTCATTTTTTGAGATATCAACCTAAAATTTTAAACAAAACTTGTTCAGATTTTTGGCTTTGATTTTTCTGCAGTTTTAGTGTATCCCAGGTTTTGAAAAATATATTTTATATAAAATATGAATAATTATTTTGTATTATTTTTTTACTTCTATAACTTTTTTTCTGTTTCCATTTCTTAATTTATTTCTAATTTCTAATTCTGCAAAAATCTGCCAACGAGACCAATCTTACGTCTATATTCCAAAGCATTCTTGACTTACAACCATTTAAGTGCAAAATGTGCATTTTTCATGTCTATTCAAAAAGGTGGGTGACACTTAACATGTTAACTCATCAGTAAGAAATAAACCACAATGGGACTTTGTACTGTTTTAAGCATGAGAATCGTAACCAGTGTCAACAGTAGATAAAAAGCAATAAAATGCTCAATAACTCAAAAGTGTAAAAAAAATGTTTTGAGAAGGGTCACAAGGGTGCACTGGCCTACTGGAACAGATATGTATTCATATGTCCATGATGTTTCTTTTCACAGATCGGAGCCTCTAAAGTGTCTTTGTATTGGTTGAACTTCCTTTGTGGTTTGCTTATGGTTTATCAGGTTAACCCGTGCATAGGTGAGCACTCACCTTGGCGTGTTCACCCAGATGATATCCAGATGGCAGAAATAATGGCATTCGGAGTCCAGCTGGTTGTTGCAGGAGCAGCGTTTGCTCCTGACCCTATGGGTTTCAGACGGGTCACTCAGGTCAGTCTGGGCAATAGAGGCAACCCCCAGCCTGAGAGAAAGGAATATATTGCAGTCCATCAAACTTGCCAAATTCATTCTGGGCCAAAAAGCTCCAGCAGAGACTATGGTTGAGTCTCAAGACATGATGAGCCTCACCACATGTTACTATTACACTTTTATTGTTTTGGCTTATACCTTCTATTCTTTCTCACTGGTCGTTATCTTATGTAATAACGTCTTTGACGTTTGATCTTAACGAGGCAATTTTAAAGTTCAAAGCTATTCACATACGTCTTTTGCAGAGTTGTCAATTTTGGCTTTATTGGCAATGCTGAGATGACCGATTAAGTGAAAAAATGAATATGAGCCCCTGACTGTGTTTGCATGTGTGTTTAAAATAATAATCAGAACTGAATTCACTATCATTTCTATTATGTTGTCATTTAATTAGGTGCAAACACATTTAAATGTTTTAAAGAGTTTAAATGTTTATTAAACAGTCAAAATAAATGTACAAACCTAAAGATTTTTTTTCTGAGATTGAAAATGAAGGCACTTTGAAAATACTTACAATTTCAATCTTACAGGTTTATAATCAAGTAAAGCTATTTAGAATTGAACAAATACTTATTTAAATGTATGTTTAAAAAAATCACTCTTTTAAATATGCCATATCTATTCTCTTTATCATTAAATAAATATATATACATATAAATCCCCAAAATATATAATACAAACACAAAAATGTTTTACCTTCATGAAGAGATGTGCACAAGGTAAAAATGAAGATCAGAGTCATTCTTGATTCCATGTTGCACATATGTTTCAATACAAGGAATACAACACAAAGCAATTCCAATAGATCTCCCTCTGCTGCAGGTGCTTGTCTAATGTTGAACCGTCCTGTCCCCTACTTATAGTGTGTATATGCACCTCCCCCATAATAGTTACACAACTTGTCTTGCACCCTGCTACATCTGATACATACACAAGAATATCTGCTGCCTCCTCGGCCAGCGGGTCACTGGATTGTTTGGGAGGAACAGACCTGAGGTCTAAGACAATAATGATTGAGAGTAAAAAGAAAATCGTTATCTTTTTTTTTGCCTCGTATTAAACAATGTGGATCTTAAATGACTAATGGGACTGAGGGGTGAAGGAAAGAGGAGTCACAGGGTATATCAGCGATTCGCTGCTTTGCATGAATTCTGTATATGCACTTTGCAGGGAAAGACATACCATGGAAAGAAGGAATGTTCTGGTGGGTCGTTCCTGTCTGTGAGGTCCAGGTGTGGGTAGACAGTGTGGAAAGTAGCTTCCTGTGCCCTCTGGTCACTATTTGTTTCTGATTACACAAATTAGTCACAGATATGAAAACATAATTCAAAATTCTTTTGATTATTTTGTGTTGTCCTATAGAGGACCAGCATTAACCAATACATTTCCTCCAGATATTAAATAGCTGCTGTGGCACTTTTTATAAAAAAAAGAGATATATTTATGAATCAGCCTACATTCAATTGCAGTATAAATCATCCACTTAAGCCACTTCCAACTCAAATTATTATTACAGTAAACAAAAAAAAACTTATTTTTAAAACTTTGTCAACTTTCTTGAAAATTATAAGAAATAAAATCTAAATGAAATCAAATAAAGCCAAACTTAAACATATCCACTTAATTAGCATTTTCATTTGTTTTGTTTTTTAATTAAACTTGAGGTACTAAAATAACAATTTAAAACAGAAACAGACACACACAACAAAATTACTAAAACTGCAACAAAAGTAAAAAAACAACAACAATAAAAACTCTAAAAGTATTTCAATGATGCTAAAATAACATTGACAATAATATATAACAGTTCAGTAAGGACCATTCCATGAATGGTCTACGATTATGAAAACTACATAAAACTAATGTTATTTTTATAAAAAATTAAAGTGCAGTAAGACACATTTGATACAAGCATCTAAGAGAATAAATATAAATAAAAAATATAAAACGAAAATGCAAGCCTTTCTTATTTGAAATGCCTATGCAAAATCAGTTTTTGTGTGTTTTTAGTAATTGTTGGTTTGGTATGTTTGAGTTGCTGAATAGCCTAGGCTATTACACATGAGCCTAAACTATGAGAGAAATGATAACGTCAAGTTCTTCAAAAAGAATCGTTACTTTTTCAAAAAGAATAGTGTAATAAAATAATAATGTAACAAATGTATAACAATAATAAAGTAACAAATAACACTGTGACAATTGTTATAATTACATTGTAATACATGTGACTGTAACAAATGTATTATTACATTTTTTTAACATTAATTTCAAAAATAATCACTACTTTTTGAAAAAGAAACGCTGCTTTTTGAAAAAGAATAATTTTTCCAAAAAGAATTGCTACTATAAAAAAGAATGTTAAAAAATAATAATAATAATAATAATAATATCGGTATGTTTTCAGAAAAAAATGTGGTACTTTAAAAAAAGGATTCGCTACATTTTTCAAAAAGAATAATTTAACAAAATAATAATGTAACAAATGTATAATAATAATAATGTAATCACTACATTCTGAAAAGAATCGCTCTTTTTACTCCAGAAGTAAACAGTGTAGCTGACTTAATGTTTAGCTGTCAGAATGTTTATTTTTAAACCACCAGTTTAAAAGCACAATCACTATTTAAGCTGCATCCCATTGTATGAATAATCATAAATGTTGAACTTAAAAACAATTGAGTGCCACTGCACTGTCAAAGAAATCTGCCTTACGGGAACTGAGGATGAGCAATATTCATCAGTAGATGAACTGTTGGGTTTCCGTGATGGTTTGCCATGACCCGTTCAAAGATAAGACATGGGGCACAGAGCCTCGCAGGTATCGGACCGAGTTTGCAAATGCAGCCCCCTCAGCGTGGGATGTGCTCACATTGTCCATTGACAGCACTTATGGAGAGTCACCGGTCATTGTGGCTGATGCAAATGCATCATAACATCATCTCACCACATACTTTGATTAGCATGTCTTATCATTTGTATCATAAAACAGAGATTCGAGTTTGCTAAAGCACCTCTCTAATCGCTGCATAGAAAAGTCCTTTGTGCTGATAGGAATAACAATATGAAAATCATATTGAATTAATCAGTGCTGGACGTTCAGATTGCATATTATCCCACACTCAAATGGAAAGATTTTATGACCTGCAAATTTTTCATACTACAATGGACAGATAACTTTAAAATCACTTTTCAGGTGAGTCCCCAAAAATGGACTTGAAAACTTGGGTCATTTCCCCCCCCTCAAGGCATTTAAGCTCATTTGCCTCAAGTATTATTATTTATGAGCAAGAAATAAGCTTTAGCAGACATATGCTGAAAGTTTTCTACTCAGCACTGCCAAATTTTCTGCAGACGGGTGAAAGAATGTGTGACACTGTGGAGGAAGTCGCTGCAGAGTGATAGAACACATTCCTCTGCATTCCACAGACAAAGGAAATGTGCTCATCCCTCCAAAATCCTATCATGTTCTTTCCAGTCTCTTCCTTCAGCTTATGTTCTTCAGAGAGCTGCTCAGAGGAGTGGAGCAGGCGCAAACTGTGATTAAATACACTTGTTACATTTTTAGCTTTACCGTCCTTGATGAACTATAGCAAGAGTGAACATTTTAGTGCACAACTCTTTCGAATACTTTATTGTGTATCGGCCAGTCACGGTATTGCTGTCAGATATTGCTTATTAACTCAAATTATTCTTAAAAAATATTTGTAACTTTATTGACAGCTTAAGTGATTTCTCAATGTGCTGTAGTTTAATGTCTTTTCTTCTCATGTAACCAGTTTAATCTCAAATCAGTATTTCAGACGCTTTTGACCATGCGTCAACATCCGACGCAAATGGCACCCTTCAGTGTCAATTGAGACGCACTTCCAAGTGGTCTAACCCTACCCCAGACCTAAACTTACTCGCTGTCATATAACTGAGGTTGCCATGTGCGTCGGATTTAGACGCATGGTCAAAAGCGTCAGTCAGATGACGCCCTAGGATAAGACGTCATCTAACTGATGCTAAAGGTTGCTATGTGCATCGGATTTCAGACGCATGGTCAAAAGCGTCAGTTAGATGATGCCCTAGGATGAGCGTCATCTAACTGACGCTAAAGGTTGCCATGTGCATCGGATTTAGACGTATGGTCAAAAGCGTCAGTTAGATGATGCCCTAGGATGAGCGTCATCTAACTGACGCTGAACAGGTTGCCATGTGCGTTGGATTTAGACACATGGTCAAAAGCGTCAGTTAGATGATGCCCTCAGGATGAGCGTCATCTAACTGACGCTAAAGCGTTGCCATGTGCGTCGAATTTAGACGTATGGTCAAAAGCGTCAGTTAGATGATGCCCTAGGATGAGCGTCATCTAACTGACGCTAAAGGTTGCTATGTGCGTCTGATTTAGACGCATGGTCAAAAGCGTCAGTGAGATGACGCCCTAGGATGAGCGTCATCTAACTGACGCTGAAAGGTTGCCATGTGCATCGAATTTAGACGGTATGGTCAAAAGCGTCAGTTAGATGATGCCCTAGGATGAGCGTCATCTAACTGACGCTGAACAGCTTGCCATGTGCGTTGGATTTAGACACATGGTCAAAAGCGTCAGTAAGATGACGCCCTCAGGATGAGCGTCATCTAACTGACGCTAAAGGTTGCTATGTGCGTCGGATTTAGACGCATGGTCAAAGCGTCAGTTGGATGACTGACTAGGATGAGCGTCATCTAACTGGCACAAAAGGTTGCCATGTGCGTCGGATTTAGACGCATGGTCAAAAGCGTCAGTTAGATGACGCCTCAGGATGAGCGTCATCTAACTGACGCTAAAGGTTGCCATGTGCGTCGGATTTAGACGCATGGTCAAAAGCGTCAGTTAGATGACGCCCTAGGATGAGCGTCATCTAACTGACGCTAAAGGTTGCCATGTGCGTCGGATTTAGACGCATGGTCAAAAGCGTCAGTTAGATGACTGCCCTAGGATGAGCGTCATCTAACTGACGCTAAAGGTTGCCATGTGCGTCGGATTTAGACGCATGGTCAAAAGCGTCAGTTGAGATGACGCCCTAGGATGAGCGTCATCTAACTGACGCTAAAGGTTGCCATGTGCGTCGGATTTAGACGCATGGTCAAAAGCGTCAGTTAGATGATGCCCTAGGATGAGCGTCATCTAACTGACGCTAAAGGTTGCTATGTGCGTCGGATTTAGACGCATGGTCAAAAGCGTCAGTTAGATGACGCCCTCAGGATGAGCGTCATCTAACTGACGCTAAAGGTTGCCATGTGCGTCGGATTTAGACGCATGGTCAAAAGCGTCAGTTAGATGATGCCCTAGGATGAGCGTCATCTAACTGACGCTAAAGGTTGCCATGTGCGTCGGATTTAGACGCATGGTCAAAAGCGTCAGTTGGATGACTGCACTCAGGATGAGCGTCATCTAACTGACGCTAAAGGTTGCCATGTGCGTCGGATTTAGACGCATGGTCAAAAGCGTCAGTTAGATGACGCCCTAGGATGAGCGTCATCTAACTGACGCTAAA
>JAQIUQ010003077.1:125000-130000 GCA_030378365.1 Hybognathus amarus
CTCCTTCATCGCTGTGTGCCGCAACTTTTATGGATGTCTTTGTGGCGGAGCTCAAGTCACCATATTGCTTTCTGACCTTAGTAGTCAGTTGCTCCCCTGTACCTTGGGGGAGTTTGGGTAACGTCGAGCTTGTGCCGGGACAAGACAGGTCAGACCGATTGGCTCCCTCATCTTGGCATTTTGTTCTCTGAGGACTGGTTTCTGGAAGCGAGATCCATGGATAATCCCTCCTGGCGAGAGAAATGGGGAGTCCTCTTTGGGAGAGGTGGGCGAAGGGGTGGAGGATGACTGTCGTTCCAGTTTAGGGCGTGATCGGGGTCTAAGCTGCACCATTTGGATGCCCCCAATGGGAATCATGTGATAGGGCATGCGGGCTTGATCTTGGGAGTGTAAAGGAAGGTGGCTAAACATGCGGTCCACTGTCCGTGGCGTCAAAGGAGGGGGAGGGAAAGGGTCGCTTGGAGAGAAGCGTAGGGATGGGTAGAGCAGGATAGGATCTGGGGGCGTACACTCCTGTACAGTTGATTGAGTAGCAGGCTTGTCCTGTAGGGGGAGACATGGCATTGCAATCAAACTTCCAAACTTCCATTCTCAATGACCGTTCATTTCAAGTTTCAAGTTTTTGTCTATTTATGAAGTCATACTAAGACTTACTATAAAATTGCACCTAATTTTAGTCTAACTTTTTAGTGACGAGAATGTGTAAAATTAAACAAAAAGATTGAAATTTCATATAAACATTTTAAAATCGACATTTAACATAAGTCCTTGTTGAAAATAGGATCATCTGAAATAAAATTTAGTACACTTCTGTGAAAGAGTAATACAATGAAGGGAATTATGTTTAAAGGCACACTATGCAAGATTTGTACCTTAAAGGGTCACTTCACCCATTTGCATTAAGCTTTGTATCTTTAGAAACCCAGTCATATTTTCAAATGGTCATGGTTTATTCCCTTATTTTCCCCTGAGATGGGAGAAATAAGGATTTAAGTGTTTTACATCCTGCTTATTGTGACGTAAAAATCGTAATTTTGCATCACGATAAGCAGGAAGTCATATTTCATTAAAATCTTTTTGACTACAAAGGTTAGCTCATTATTATTCCAGGGTGATGGAGCCACTCACCCACAGGCCTATTACAGATCAGTGGGTGGGACTTCACTTGCAGAAACTGAAATCAATATCCGCCATCTTGTTTGGAAGCTAAGCTAACAAGCGCTGTGGAGATAGTAAGTTATGACAATGACGGAAGAAACTATATATGATATGGAAGAAGAGGATTTAGAAATTCTGCTGCTCGAATCCGATGTTCGTGGCTATCTTTACGAGTTGCAGTATAGTTTAGAGCAGCTGAGGCTGATGGAGGAGCAGGAGACGCCGAGGCGGCGGCCTGTCGCGGTCGAGGAGCCCGCACTGACTCTGGCGCTGGGCAGCTTGCTGTTGCCTGTACTCTCGCTGCGTGCTACGGCCTACGGACACAGCCCGTCTGCTGCAGAGAATTACAACGATGGCAATTTCTCCTGGAGGAAATCTCTGAATCAGACGAGCACACGGACGTTTGTGTTGTGATAGTTTCGCCTGACTAAACATCCAGGTATCATGCAGTAATTCACCATATAGAAAGAAATACAAACGAGGAGTAATTCACTAATGAGTTTGCCAATGTAACGTTAACGGGGTTTGTTGTTGTGGGAAGAAGGAGGCAGGAACCGGCGAACATTTAAACATTTTAATAGTAAAATGAACAAATACAAAACGAAAGTATAAGCCAGCAGCCCGCCATTGACGACTGCTGTAAATAATATAACTCCTTTAATATAACAGCTTCAAAGTCATTTCGGTGGTAAACAAAGTCATAGTAGGGCGAATCATCCTAGTAGTAAAGCTTGGGGGGGGGGACGCGGCGGAAAAACCAGCAATAAAAGTATGAGAGCGGCGCCCAGACAAGTCTCGCGAGAGTCACAAAATGCTTTACGGCAATGATGTTATGCAGTTCCTTGTCCAAATACTGTATGTTATGACTTCAAACACTTTTACCATCATGCATAATTTCTAAACTCTTACATTTTGATGTTTGCATGTGAAACTTGCTCTTTAGCTCAGCTGGTACTTGACCCGTGAAACACAAGTCACAATAACAGAGCTCAAAGCTAAAATGGCATGGATGGTTTAGCAAATGCGTTTATATGTACGTCTGCCTTTGCTAGGTAGGGTTTAGTTGTGATTTAGCTATTTTCAAGCACTGACCTTTAATTTTCGAACTTCCATGATAAGTACAACTGATCCAGCATAAAAAAAATGTTGCCACATTCATGTTCACCAGAAAAAATTGCACTTTTATCTCAAGTTTGCGTTTGTTTGGTAGGGTTTAGTAACATGGGTAGTCTAGCACATTATTTTCACACAGGTCAGAGCATTGACCTTTCATTTCCTAACTGCTGCAATACAACCAACTAAATAAAATGTGGCCACATTTACGCTCACCTGTGCTTTTAGTCCACTCACCTCTTTGAAAGTGCCGAAGAATGCGCAGGTAGCAATATAATACTATTTTGCAGAAATATCGCCACAGGCATGTTTTTTTCCATAAGCCTGGATTGAAAAAATCATAGCCTTGTTTAAAACTGTCACTTTACCCACCTTTAGACCCTCAGTAGCCGGAGAGCCAGGCTCCCAAAGGAGCCCAGCGGGTGAGCTGTGTGGTCGATGCTGGGGCTTTCGAGGCGTAAGAGAGCATAGAGCTCTGGCACTCCTGTACCGCGCAGGGGATACTGGCCGCAGAGGTGAGAGGGGCCTGAGAGGGGACAGGGCTCTGATGGGTGACGGACCCCTCTCTGGGGAGGGAGAGGGATGACGGCTAGGTGAGGACAGTTCAAGCCTGGGAGACAGGCTTCTAAGAGGGAGAGCCCTCACTGCTAGGGGAGAAGGTCCTCGGGGAAACCTCCCAGCCCTTGCGAGAAAACAACGCCCTCTTGCTGCCTGGAGACGCAGCTCGCATGCCAGGGCAAGGCCTGTGGGGTGAAGAGTATTCCTCTTTTGCTTTAGGGTCAGAAGGCTCAGTCTGTGAGCCTTGGCCACTTTCAGAGAGGTCACCTGATGGACTGACGAGTATCAGTGGAACAGGCTGAAGATGGTTCATCGTGGGAAGAGAACTCCTCTTCCTCATCTTCATCATCTTCTGCTTCAGAATCTTCAACATCAGAGAACTGGTGCCCCTCTTGGTCTTCTGAATCACACACTTGATCCTCACTGCCCCCTGTTGGACAGAAATGGATGTGTTCATATAGCAAATGTGTCAGCACAAAAAAAAAACTAGATGCAAATTCAAAAATGAACTAAAGGGGAGGCCGAAGGCTAGTTATCACAAATTTGAATCTAGTGAATGTTTATAAGGGTAGAACAATTTTCGAATGCTTTTTTTGTATACACATGTACATCACCGTTCAAAAGTTTCCTATTTGTACCATTTTTTATTATTTTGTTTAAAAGACAATAATACAGAAAAAATTCTGTAATTTAGTGAAAATAAGTAACATAGATTACTTAATAAAAAAAAAATTTAACTGACGCCCAAACTTTTGAATGGTAATATTAAACATTTAAAAAAATCATGCAGCAACTTTTCCCAACTTCACATTTCTGAAAAATTCCCTTATCCCAGAGAACACAACTCAACCCATTGGTTTAAAATACATCTTTATATAGTTGACATTTGTCTGAATTGTGTTCACTTGATCAAACAGCTACAGAAAGTCAAAGCCCTTGTGACAACTTCCCCATGTGACAACTAGCCCCCGGTCTCCTCATAAACTGTACATAATTATATATTGTCCCAGAGAAAAGCTATATATAACACTGAATTGCAGCAGGCATCTGTTTTCAGTTGTGTTTCATTCATCAGCTACATTTTAAAATCTAGTGAATGGTGTGCGGATGACTGAAATGTCCTTGGAAGCTCTTAGATGCACTAAGAATGAGAAATGTCAAGAAAGAGACGGAGTGAGAATGAGTGAGTGAGTGAGTGAGAGAGGCAGGCAATTTTCACTTCTGGTTTATATATAAACACGATAAACTGGAGGTACAGTCTTGCTTCTCTGTATGGCAAACTATTTTCATTGGCAAGTCTGAAAGTACACTGAAAGGCTGACATCACTTTTGCACCAATGAAGTAAAGAAGCAAAAAAAAAAAAAAAAACATAGCTTCAAAATACATAGATCTAAGGTCTAAGTCTAAGGAATCCTTATTAGAAGAATGAGGAAGATGATTTGAATGATCAAATCAAAGTCCATCAAAGCACAACTCTTTTTGGCAACCATACCTGCTTCCTCAGTCTCCAGCTCATCCACAGACGATTTGGACACACCCATCTCCAGGCATTTCTTACCGTGGGCCTTGGACTTCATGTGTTTGGTAAGGTTCCCTTCAAGGAAAAGGTCATTCTCAATGATACATAATACAAAAATGAATACAAGAATTTTGTGATTAAAAAGATGGCTACGGTAGAGTATCGAGTTTGAAAGAAATGCATGCCTACCTTTGGTTTTAAAGGCAAAGTTGCAGTGCTTACAGACGTAGGGACGGACATCTGTATGAGTGCGAATGTGCTTTTTAGCATGCTGGGCTTCTCGCAGCGAATCCCACATTCCCCACACACATATTTTCCCTCTTCCCCTGCCCCGAACATACACATAGTCCTCATTTGACTTATACCTGCTCAGGTGAAAGAGAGACAGACAGACAGACAGACAGACAGGTAATTAAAAATAATAGATAAAATATTTAAAAGGTTAACAGTCAAGACAACAAATAATATAAAGTAGGGCTGTGCAAAAATTAATTGTGATTAATCGCATCCAAAATAAAAGTCTAAAAGAAAAGTGTTTACATGTGTGCTGTATATAATTATTTTGTATATAAAAATACACACACATGCATGTATATATTTAAGAAAATGTGTTATTCATAAATAAAATATTTATATTTATGTAATATAGAT
>JAQIUQ010003077.1:132500-236599 GCA_030378365.1 Hybognathus amarus
TTAACTGTGCTATGCAGATATAGTTGGTACAACACTAATTAGTAGCTCGGCAGATTGATTTTTGAAGTCGGGTGCTAAGTTATCAGCACTCTTTCTCTCTATATACTCCATCCAAATTCATACCTTTGAGCAAGGTGTGAATTCAGCAGAGCAACTGAACAAGGCATGATAAGTCCCAAATGGTTCGTAGTCTCACCTGTACTACCATGTCTTTGTCTCTAACACAGCAAATAAAAAACAGAAAAGCTCAAGCTTAGAGGCAACTGTGCTATAATCGGCACTGACAAAAATGCAATTTCATGGCGGGAAGATCATGAACATGATATATTTGTGATCATTAGTACTATTGATCACCCAAATATTTAACTAATAAAAAGTAATAAAAAGATATTAAAACTGTGGATTAAACCTCATAACTCCACCCAGCCTCTACTACGTGAATTAGGTGCCGCACTAGGTCAAATATTTTCAAATAGTGCATTTCCAATAACAAGTTATTTCTTCCAGTAAGCATGAGTGTGGGATGACAAAATGATTTGTTATTTATGTAATATGTTATTGCTGAATGCTGATAGTTCATAATGTAGCTCAACTCTTAACTTCTATATCTTAACTTGGCAGCTACAGTTACAGCAAAATAACTCATAAGAATTTACTCACCCGCCTTCAAAAATGCAAATACGATTTCGAGCTGCCTCACTTTGTGTTCGAGGCAGAGGGCACGTCATCAGCATTCTTCTTATCCTTTCCCCTCTTTCATTTGGTGGTTCCTCTTTTACTTTGACGGGTGTGTTGGGTGGAGAGGCACATACCTACACTCCAGACAGACAGGCTAATTTACCAACAGTGTAGTACATAAACACATCATCACAAAACCCATGCTAGATACCAAAATGCATGCAATTCCAAACTTTCAATATAATTGTTTTTTTGTATATAAATGTATCACAGAATTTTTTTTGAAAAGTTGAAATGAAAAATTACAGTGATGTTTACCTCTGACACATTGGTTGTTTTGCTGTCAGTAGGAACCAGCTTGTCAGCCGTTGGTGTTGGAGCTGTAGCCATAGTGTATGTCTCAGCACTATGGTTCTGTTTTGGAGCGCAGCAGAGAAAGTAATATTTTGGTGGACAAGCCAGGTATATTAGGGTTATGCATGCTTACACTCCATGAGGAATAGACAGAAGTTGAATTTGTATGTGTAGATGGGGTGGGCTTTGTGTAATTCAGATAGCACCAGCTGACGGATGTAGTTGTATGCAAATTGGGGTAAGAGGGTTCCACAGTTCTTTCAGGACTTGTTACCCTTGGAGTGTACCGGTGTCCTGCCTCTTTCCTTCCCTCCTCGATGTTTTCAGTTTTCTGTTGGGTTATGTCCTGCTTTCTATACTTTTCAGTTTCTATTACTTCTCTTGGATCATTGTCCCTCTCTGCTGTTTCCATAGTTAGCCTCTGCTTATATTTTCCCTGACACACCTCCTGAGATTTCTTGTCACATTTGTTATAACCATCCTTATTGTCATCCTCTTCTTTCTCCTCCTCCCTCCTCTTTCACCCGTTTTGGTGCCGCTGTGCCTCTAAACTGAGTTCTCAGACTACCTGCAGGTGACAGCATTCGCTTACTTCCTCCAGCAATGAGCTGCCCAGAGCAGTCATCAGATGAAGTTCCTGCTCCATGCTCAGGAGGCAGCGGCAAGGGAATATAATTTTTGGGGATAGGTGAGGGCAGCCTAAGGTAAGATCTCTGAAGCTTGTCTTCCTCTAGCTTACCCATGATGACCATAGCTGTGCAGCAGACTGGATGTTGCGTTGTGGCTAAAATTTGTGAAATGGTTGTATACATGGCACTAGCATAGGTGGGAATGTGAGTCTGTAAGCGCACAGGTACAACAGAGAGACCACTGGCAAAAGCTGTTGAAGGCAAGGTGCAATCACAGGATGGGGACAGTGGCGAATGGCTAGCTGCTGTTGTGAATGACCAGGACTATGCAAGGAGGAAGGTGATGACCTAGACTCCCTGAAAAGAGGACCTGAGGGGACCTGAATAGTTAGATCACCTTGCATGGGAAAGCAAACATCCTGAGCAACATCACTTGATTGTAATGGGAAAAAAGTGGTGAGTGGCTGAAGGGGTAGTCCAAGATGTTCTACGTACTCTATGGGTCTTGGATGTAATAGAGGTGCCTCACTGTGAAGGAAAGCTTGTTGAAACATCTGGGTGGAAACAACTGCAGAAATTGCTGTAGTGACTGGGAGGAATCTTGTGAGCTGACTTGGGGAATAAAAATCAGGGTTTGCTTGTAGGGGGAATCCGGCTGGTGGGAGGGGCAAGAGGAGATTGAAAGAGCTGCAAGGTCTTCCCTATATGCTCTGAGCTAAACCTAGAGGTCCTGCCTTCCATTCTATGCTCTGTGATTGTGAATGGAGGATGAATTGGGTAGGACTGGCAAACAGCTGAGACACCAGGTTCTAGTAGATGGCTCCTCCTGGTCAGGCTCACCAAGGGTTCCGTGCTTCACCAAGAGACATTTCCTTCTCTCCTTCCAAGTTGCAGAAGTACGCTCTAGAGAGAGGGAGCCATAATCAAATGATTTACTTCTTGGTTCTTCAACATGTGCAGGGTTTGGTGGACTTGCAGATGCTTGTTCAGATGTTGAACGGCGCATCTCTCTGTGAGAATGATGGTGCTGATGGAGACTGATGGAACGGTCAGCATGTGAGACCCTTGGGAGCTCCAGGTACCACTTTGCATCTCAGAGTCTGGCCTTCCTGATTCCTCAAAGGACGCAGATCGACTGGAGGCATGGGCAACATTGCTCTCTTGGCTTGGGCTATGTGGCAAGGATACTGACTCAAAGCTAGATTCTCCTGAAGATTGAGCTGCCTCGGCCAGACGGAGGCGCTTCTTCTTTGGCGGTAGCTTTTCTGCAGGGAGCTGAGACAGACTTTGGCTACGCTGAGGCCACTGGAATTCCTCCACCTTCTCTGGTTCTTTTAAGATGTACGTGTTCACTGGATGAGAGAATGTCTCTGTATCTGGCTCCTCTGTAACCAGAATTTCTGGCACTTGAATGTTGGATTGACGGATTAACCGTGATGTGGAGGTTGGTTTTGGCTCCTGTGATGGTTCATGCTCTGGCTCTGCTTCCTGATTTGCCATTGAGATGTTTTCCTGTTTTTCAAAGGATCTGGTATGCTGGATAACAGAAATTTCTTTCCATTGACTTCTCCGTTCTAGTTCACTCTGTGAAAGACCACAAGGTGCACCCTGATTATCAATACTGTCTAGCATCAATGGAGGCTGGGAACTGAAGGACACAGCTGTTGGACCTGGACTGGGAGGGTCTTCCTCAGAGACTTTCCTCTTTTTTTTCCTCTTGCGCACAGCCATGGCCATGGCTTTGAACTTGTAGCTCATAACCTGTGGCTGATTCTCAATAAAAGAACTGCCTTCCTTACACAGGCCGTGTGGAGATTTCACTCATAAACGCTAATCTGTGTTCTGCGTAAGAGTCATGCTTCTTCAAGGAGCATCAGACTCTTGCTGTTTTTCCTGATTCTGTTTCTTTCAAACTAGAAGAAGGATCTGCATTGTCTATAATGAGGTCCACCCCAACTGCCACCTCAATGGCAGGTTGGCGTCGATAACATTCGTTGATGTGACCCAATCCTCATTTCAGCTGCTATGGCCTGCTGATCATCAAAAGAATGACTGAGATGAAAGTTGTGTGAAGGTTCACCTGAAGTATTACCCGAAGATGGCATTGATTGACTCCTATGGAGAAGAGCACTGGAGCTCTGACCAGCCAAAGTTTCTGTTTGAGCCAAGTATGAGCCAGGTAATTCACCAGCAAAACTACCAGGAATAAGTTGAACAGCAGAGCCACAAGAGCCTGGGGCATCCGCTTTAACACAGGGTTCTTTGGGTGAAGAGAACTTGACTGACTCGATGCTACTTCTTCTAGAGAGCGAGGAACGTCTTGGTTTGACACTATCAGATTTCACTTGTATCCACCACAGCTTCATTTATAGTGATTAGCTTGGTTATATGCTCAATGACTTGTGTCTTAGGAACAGGGAAAGGGATTGATTTTTCCTGTTGACCTGAAGATGACGATAATTGCAGTTGTTGATGTGGAATTCTTTGTTGTTGTCCAAGTCGTCCATACTTTCCTAAAATTATCTCAGCATATGTTTTAGCACTGGCATTTGGTGGGCTCACTTGGGAAAGTTCAGCACTCCCAGTACTGGAAAAATAGCCAGATTCTGTGCTCCCTTTACTACCAGGACCCAGTGAGGATTGGGTTTCATCTGAAGATGTTCTGGGAGCTCGATTCCTCTCGCTTAGCCTCATTGCTAGCCTTTGCTTGACTGCCTGTGAATCCTCAGTTTGGGGTCCCTCTTCTACGAATGACAATTCCACTTTGCAACTTTTTTCAGAGTTGGCCTACCATGTGAGGTAGATGGTTGGTGTTGCCCTGTCTCATCCTCAGAACCTGTACTCTCTCCTTCTGTACCCTCTTCTTGATCATCTCCCAATGCTCTCACCTTCTGGCTCAATAAAACTGGTCTCTTCACGACTCGAGGCCATGCCTGCTTTTATTCGATGCGCATGAGATTTGCGGTGTTTATACAGGTTGCTTTTGGTTTTGAAGGAGAAGCCACATGGAACACATGGATAGGGTCTCTCTCCTGTGTGGGATCGGATGTGTTTTTGGAGGACGCTAGGCTTTGCACAAGGACGGCCGCAGTATGTGCACACATATTTCCCTGGTTTTTGGGGTTTGCGTTCTCGTCTACATGGGGTGCCTTGCTGTACTTCAACACTAGGCAGAGATTGAGTTTGATGAACATTATGAATCTGGGGAGATGGTTCTTCCAGGGCAGTTGAGCTGCTTTGTGAAGGACCAGGTACTTCTGAAAGCTGCCAAGATAACCCACTCGCCTGTGACTGATGCTGCTTCTTCTGCCTTTGGAGCATTTCAAAGCGTTTTGGCTGCCTGTGTTGAAGGCGGCCATGTGATCCATGGACAGATTGCGAGGTAGCTTGTTGCTGTAAATGAGGCAGCTGTGCTGCTAACAGAGACTCTGACAATGGCTGCTGTTGCCCACCAGACCGCTCCACATCGGGCGATTGCTTTTCCTCTGCCTCCATAGGATGTGGGGAGGAGGCCTCAAGGGTGCTATGGGAATGCTACTTTGAGCAACAATCTGATAAACATCATTGCATCAATCCTCTTCCGATAGGAAAAGTCTTTACTCTCGCTTTAGGGGGCTAATTGTATTATGCCATAATTAATGTAAGATACAGGATAGTGTCTTAACTGACAAAGGCATAATTAAGCAGTGTCAGTATAAAGCCGCCATAAATGTGAGTGCTGGTTGTGTGCTAAATGTCTCCTCTCCTGTTGACAAACAGCCTTGGTGAAATTCATCATTATGTGTCTTTTGGGCTAAAGCCTGGCAATGGGGCTTGACAAAGAATGTCTCAAGATGCTTTTGAGGCACTTTCTCTGCTGACTCGTGAATAATTATTCAAGACCTATTTGTCTCCCAGTCTTCAGCTCGTCACATGTTAGAACTTCACTAGCCCTGCAGAGGCACAGAAACATAAAAGAAGTGGTTAGTTGTTATAATAAACAGTATTGAGTAAGCTACTGTTTATATGAAAATGCTGAATTACCGCTACTAATTTTTAAACTATTTCTGAAAAGGGGAATTATTTTGCAAATCATACATCCATATACCTGATTCTAAACTTCTAAGGAAAGAATACTGGAGACATACTTTACAATATTCAAATGGAAAATAAAACAAGCTACTTAAATGATGATTGGAAGTAAAAATCTAAATGATTTTATAACAACAGCAACACCAACACTCCTACCCTTACCACCTTGCTGTCACAAAATCATTCAGAATTCTAATGAAATGTTAAAAACACAAAATTCAAACACCACCAATGGCAAACACTAAAATCTGAGCACTGAGATTGATAGTCTGAACAAAGCAAAGCTTCTAACTGTAAAGTGATCCAAGCTCATGTAGAGTCAGTGGTTTCAAAATGATCTCATAAGCATAAACAAGGAAATTGCTAAATTTCATTGACCTAGCTATAGTATTTCTCTTTTAAACTTCCAAGCTGTTCCTTGCACACACAATATGATACTGGACATCTAAACGTAGCTTTTGTTGTGGCAAGTTGTTCTCCTTTCAGCAAAAACAGGAATGAAGTAAAAAAAGTCTCTTGTATGATTTCTGTACATAGACAAAATAAGCTTCTAAGCTATGAAAAAAACATCAGAGGTGCTAGGGAGGGACCATGTCTTAGGTGTACTTCATAATGAACACTGGGCTTAAAACAGGTCTAATTCCTTACTTGGAGACAAAACACTTGTGCCTTTAATCTATTAACATGTCTTGAAATGCACTCATAAATAGCATTGATGTTTATCTGCCAGATGGAGTCTGGAAGTCAAATGGAGCAGTAGTTTGCATAGTTTATTTTTAACATTTTGCGATTTCTTAACACACGAAAAAAACTTTTTTTTCTCAGGAGATATGGTAATTTTGTTTGAATAATTCAGTATTTGAGTTTGATTAAACTGCCAATTATATTTTTCTAAATTAGTATTTGAGTTGTGTTCTTTTCCAGATAAAATAGCTTCAAGTTTACTCCATCATTTAAAAAAAATAGAGAGATTTATGCTTTAATGAGTTTGCCAATGAGGTAAAAAAAATGTATTCAATATTCATGTATATTAGAATTTTGACAATTTTACTTCTAGTAAATTAATCATATTTAAATATTAGGATTTTTAAATATTTTTACTGGAAAACATTTTCAGTGAGGTGCCTTACATATATTCTATATATATATATATAAAACTACAGCTTCTTAGCTTTCATTTCTTGGTGTTCACTGTGGAAAAGGCAGCGAGCAGAAAACAAAAAAAAACTGCTCCTCTTGAAATAACTTGACAGATTCTTGACTGAGTTTGCTTTCTCAAACAGCTGCTGCGGCTGGCTGAGTGATGCGCAACAATTTAATGAGCTTTCTCAGAGTAGAGGTAGGCTTTGGTTACACAGTGTTTTATCAACAGCAAGCAATTATTGAAGATACAACAACACTAAGACCTTCATCATTATCATGACAGAGGTATATATTTGACTGCAAAAGGACTGAACCAAAAAAGATTTGCACAGGTATATTAGTGATTAGGGTGTGCAGTGCATTATAGAATTACACTGCTTGATTGCTGGAATTTTCATCTGGAATGATACATACAGATGTAAACTAGAAGGGCACAGAGAGAGACAGTGTTGTTATCAATCTATAATGGATGTCCATACATCAAAGATCAGTTGGAGATGCAGCCTAATGACCTCTGACAAGGTACTGATGTGGCTCTTAAACAAGGCGATTAAGAGGGTTTCGGATGGGAAGAGCACTATGTGAATTATTCATTGCTGTCTATGCACAAAGTCAAATATAGCAGTAATAAACAGCTATATCTAATGTGGTTAGTCAACATGTAATGAATGGTCAATCTCACTTGCAAACTAAAATTGCAAATATATACTGTGCACAATGGCAATGATCTGCATTAGAAAAGTGACCTAAAGTCAACAGGAATTGGCGATTCTGGCTTTATTCCAAATCAAGAAATAAGTATTGTATTAATTTAAAGATTTGCTTGATTATGTCTAATTTCACTTGGATTGTAATGATAATTGGCACAACAGAAAGATATGTGACATAAGAAAACAAAAATGGAAAGAAGGGTGCTTTGGACTGTGCTTAGCAGAAAAAAAGAAAAAATACAAATGATGCTGGAACTGAATATTAGAAATCCCCAAAACAATTGCACTACTATTTGTAACAGGCTCATGTAACATCAAGAATAGAGACAAAAAACAAAATCCAGACAGAGGTCAAGTGAAGAATGAACTGATAGCACAAGGAGAATGTGACAAAAGATGATGCAAGATCCTTATTCTCTAGCTCTCTCTCTCTCTCTCTCAAACATATGGAGGAAGAGGAATATTGAACAGCTGGGAGGTCCTCAAACTGACATACAGACCATGCTGTACTGACACTTCGCAACTTCCTGTTATGTAATTTACATTTATGAAAAAGTTAATATAAAAATAAAGTAAAATAGGATAAAATAAAATGACTTTCACTTTTGGAATTAACTTTCACTTAAACAATGAGATGTATTTTCACTTTGTCCAAAGGGGCTGTTTACACAACACCATTTTTAACAAAAAAACTGAAAACTTTCTCATTTACCACTCATTTACACAACACTCATTTACACCCCCTGTTTTGGGGGCCTGAATTTTTTATTTTATTTTTTAAAATGGGTTTCTAAGTGCAGTACTTACAATACAAATACAATTACAATAGCCTACCTATATTGTCTCCATTTAAACTACAAAAGCAGAGAACGTCATGCACATGAATATTACGCGTTCAGTCTATAAGCGTCTATAAGAGTTTTTCTTTACAAAGTGACATGCATAAAAATGCATAATCCAGCATTTTTAATCATTTTTGTGGATCCCTGTGAACATGGATCGTATTGACAACGTGGTTGTACGAGAAAAACTAAGGAGAAACGTTCTCAGCGTGCACCCTCAAATGTTGTTTTAAAACCCATAAGACTTTTTTTCATCTTCAAAACAATTTTTTTTCTTTTTATCTTTAAAACACAGATTTTTTATGAAATCTAAGAAACTTCTGTCCCTCCTATGACATTTAACGCAACTAACACTTTGATGCTTCAAAAAGTTTGTCAAACTAATCCATATAAAAGAATTAGTAAATTTTCTCTGAAGAGACAGATTTTCTTTAATTTACAGATTTAATTTAGGCTTTAATTCACATATAAACCTATATAAACGGTGCACGACCCATGGAAGCTTATAGACAGGAGTTGGAAAAACACATTTTAAAGCTCTCCCATCTTTTTGCTTTTTTTTCTCTGCCTCCTGCTGTCCTAGTGACAACTCGCCAAATTTGACAAAAGAAATGTCACCTTGTTCGTCGTATGTTAATTGCACCACCAAGAATGATATAAATATCTCCCGACTGGATGTGGTCGGCTCGGTTCTAGTGGTTTCCAGGTGAGCGAACCCTGCTGAGGTGAACAAATAGGTTCTTTAATGGAATTGAGAGTAGATTTAAGGACTCTAGAGGCCACATGGCAGCTTGTCAAGACTGTAGTAAATAAGGAGACCAAGGAGCTAATTTAGTCTAATGCTTGTATAATTACAATACAAAACTGATGGCAGTGTTCTGGATTTTAAGTGATCATAATAATCCAATCATTCTGTATAAGAAATATTATTCATTGTCGTCTTCATGTCAGGTCCATTAAAATGGTGTTTTTTTTGTTTTTTTTTTAGTTGAGTCGAATGACGGATAGAGAGTTTGTGCTTCTCTTTCCAGCTTTACTCTTGGCAACCTGGCTCTGGTTCCCATGGAGACAGTCCTACAGCTAGCCGCGGCAGATGGAGGGTGAGCTGGAGGTCTAAATTTGCTCCCCAGCATCCTATCTGAGTGTAGTGGCACGCCGGCAAGAGGAAGTAGATAAACAGGCTGACCTCCGCACGCCAGTGGCAGCATCTCATGACCCCACATGTCCCCTTGCTGAGACCTCAACATGTTCATCAAAGACAAACCGGAGGAAGCGGTGCCACTGGCCCATGCAGCCAGAAGGCCCCTCCTGAATGTCGCGCCGCAGGAGTCATAGGCACACCTCACCACCCCGCCTGTACTGGCACAAACATCAACATTCAGTAAAGATCATAGGGGAAAGACATCACGACCCTCTGAACCGTGCTGGTTATCGTCCTGGTCTAACACAACGGAAACATACCTTTCTTGCGAAGGGATAATCACACATCAGTTATGTGCCAGAAAGAGATATGCTACACAGAGCAAAGGGCACCTGATATGAAGATCATTTGCTTATGCAAAATAGTCAGCTGACGCAAATCTATTTATGTATAGTCGACTGCATAGAATTACACCTTGTGACTGTTCTCAGAACAAGGAGCTCACAGTGGATGTCCACATGCCGCACCCTGTTGCAGGCCTGCTGTCTGTTGGCTCGGGGAAGTTTGTGCTTGTGTGGAAATTGTGATTGAATTACCACAAAAAAGTGTTCGCTCTAAATCTAAACAAAGACATGAGCTTTCCAATTTTGTGTAAATAGTACACAGTACAAAATCAAAGCTGAATTTGGACAAAGGAGTAGAACAAATAGGATTTAGGATTTAAGATAATAAAAAAGAGAAAAGAGACAAATGCATAAATAGCGATGTAATACAAAAAAAAAATGAACAAACAAAACCAAAATAATATTATATAAATAAATTATTATGTGTATACTGTATAGTACTGTTCAAATGTTTTTTTTTTTAAATATTTTTATTCAGCAAGGACACATTACATTTATCAAAATCAGTATCTGTAAAGCCATAGTTTCCACAAAAACATTAAGCAGACAAACTGTTTTCAACATTGATAATAATAAGAAATGTTTGTTAAGCATCAAATCATATTATAATGATATTTGGAGGATCATGTGACACTAAATAAAAATTCAGCTTTGCCATCACAGGAATAAATTACATTTTAAAATGTATTAAAATAGAAACAGTTATTTTAAAGCTGCAGTCTGCAGTTTTCCCTCTTTGTCGCCACCTTGTTCGAAACCTGCAATTGCGATAATTCGTGGACATATCAACTTTACGTGAGTTGTACTTCGACACCCTTGACACGGCACAGCGTGGATGAACACAATGTTTGAGGAGAGTGTGCGGCTGTCAATCACTGCGCCGGTGTGGATACTGACATTCAGAATCACAGATTATTCTTTTTGGAAGTATGGCCAACATAAGAATTTTCACTGGAAAATGACATTTGAACAAGTAACATCCACTTTTATTCTGGTTTATACAATACAGTAAATTGCGCTGATTATATAAAAAAAAAATCGCTTAAAAGTTATCATATCATGCAAAACCGTGCAAATTATGCTTTGTTTTCAAATTATTAATGTTAACAACGTAAGCATTGCGTGACTAAATGTAACGCCCTTCCGATATGTATCCTTGTTTTCGCATTGGGTCTGGTTGCAGTCTCTTTTTTTCTGTAGCCACTCCAAAGTCCAAACAAAGTCTTTTGTATTTTACAGCAGGTGAATCTGTTGTCATTAGTGATTGTCATTTGAACCTTTCTGGATCCGCCATCAAATCGATAAGTTTAATTATATCAAGTGCTGTGAGAAAAGGCTATAAATCTCCACCTTCTAACATCCTCGCATGCAATATAGCCTACTGGCCGAGACTCCTCCTTTATGTGTACAGATGTGACATCATAACACAAAGACATGCTTGAATCTCCTGCAGAAATCCACCAGTACTACTGGAATTAAAAACGTTATTACAAGCTTACCGATTTGAATCGAGCTAAGGCAAGTTTTGAACACTGGCTGGTTATGTATTTTCTCAAATATGTATTTTGAATAATCTTTAACCCCCAAAAAGCTACGGACTGAAGCTTTAAAGTGTTATAAAATTTCACAATATTTATGTTTTATTTTGTTTAAAGAAATACAGCCTTCACGAGCATGTTCAGTTTCACAGCCCTCCATCCCTGATACATATATTTCAAAGCAGCTACTTTAAAATACCAGGGGAGGATACAATCCCAAGTCATGCCACATTTATTTATATAGCGATTTATACAATTCAGACTGTTTTAAATCAGCTCCACAGTAATCAACAAGAAAATACTGTTAATGTTGAAACAGAGCTTTTAAACTTGGGGCTACACTTTTCTGAAACTATGCATCACAAGAAAGACCACTTGTAACGCACCAAACCCCCTGAATAACTCTATGAACTGAGTTTACCTTGCAGATGTTCAGATGCTTACGACTTGTGAACAGGGGAGTTCAAGAGGCTCTTTGTGTTTACTTTGATTAAGGAGCAACCAGTGCAAATCAGGTCAGCAGGTCTTTAGTTTCACCAGCCCAATGTGCTTGTTTCTGAGCAGGTATGCGTATCAGCAAAAAAAGCACAAGCCATGCTGGATATGATGTTGTTGTTGTTTTTGTTCAGCCTCACCTTATTTAGAACAGAAATTAACAATTTTAAATTAATAGTTTACAAAATAATTTAAATTCTGTGAATATGTACTAATATTTTAAACTACAAATACGGTTTTCCTGATGCTTTCAAGCTTCAAAAATTGATGTAAAAGCACTATAAAAGTATCACAAAAGTTCTATACGGCTTTTCAGTTCAATTCAAGTTTTTCGAATAGCACTTCTCATAATACATATTGTTTTAAAAGTAGCTTCACAGATAAAACATATTTTAATGTTACTTGTGCACATCCAGATCTTCTGAAGTCCAGATTTCCAGTCCAGTCCAAAATTTAAGTTATTAATAACAAAGTCTTGACATCTGACCTACTATTTGTTCGGTGCATTCATAAGAGATGTAGAGATGTCTGATTCATGAATCATTCAGTCTAAATGGCTCATTCACAAATTCAATTGATATGGCTCACCGACTTAGCCTGGCTACAGCCCTCCTGACGCACTAGGAGTAAAATTTCTCCCTAGCAAAATTCCTCCCAACAGTAAATTTACGGATTCTTGTGATGAATAGAACACTTTGAGCCCCTTTGTCTACTCGCGCAGGAGGTTGGTGTGTCAGTTTTACATGTTGTAAATCATACAAATTGGTTGTAATTTTTAAAAAATAATTGTCATAAATAAAAATGTGAAAACCCATACTTTGAAGACCATATTTTCAGTTTTAGATGGTTAATTTGTTTAAATAAAAAAAAATGGCATATACAAATTTACAAACCACAGTCTATGGTACAAACACATACTTTGAAGACCATAATTAAGCTAATTAAGAAACAATAAGACGTTATATGAGTTGTTATTTATTACACATATACAGATCATTCAGTGTAACTGTTACAGCATTTGCGGCAGATCAGAAATGACCGCAGCGTCGTCTGCATATTTGTAATGATTAGACACGGCTGAATGAATACGACCGTTGAATGAATACATCGCTGTCCTTCGTGTCAAATATACATTTCAAATTAATAGTTGTTCCTAGATTAACAAAACCTGCAGGTCTCGTTGACTGAAATCCTATTGTAAACATAATCCTTTGATATTCGGACTTGCTGTTTCCAGCCGTTTCGGCGCATGATATACGTCACTCACGACCACACGTTAGCGATTGGCTATGGCAGATCCTGAGTGACTCTGGGCAGATCCAATAGTTTTGAACTTTAACAGTGAACCCGCCTACAAGGAAGGAAACGTTTCTCAATGGAGGGGGGCCATACTCTATGTACGAATTAAATGTACTAGAGTCTGGTTGAACCAGGCTATCACCGACTGGCATGGGGCTATGATTTCAGAAGACTTGAAATACAACAGAAGTCATGTGGACCACTTTTATCATACCTTTATGGTGATTCTTTTTAAAGCTTATAAGCATCATTACACATTCCTTGCATTTGCATCAAAAATAGTTTTCAAAAGTTCTCCTTTTTCATTCTATATGTAAGAAAGAGAGTCATGCCGGTTTAGAACAACTGAGTAAAATAAAGAAAGAATTTTCAACTATTTCTTTAAAAAAAGATTTAGACTGGTAAAAAAATGATAAAATAATCAAAATAATAATAAAAAAAAAGATAATAAAAAAAAACTAAATGACGCATGCCTATTTCAAGCGTACTGCTAAACACGGCCACTCAGGGCTTCCATAGTAACCCGAGACAAAGAATGAGAAAGATGAGCTGTGCGAGTTTCATTCATTTACATTCACAGAGGAACAAGTGGAACGGCTCAGTCTTCCAAGCCACCCACAACATCGTGTTCACGGGCCCGTCAATCACCTCACCCTTCAGGCTTTCAGAGCACAGGGCTGATGAGGAAAATTCCACCCACATCAGGAAGTGAATCAAGCCAAGTCTCTAACGGGGAGCGACGGTGAATCAGATGGCCCCCAGAACTCTAACAAGCGCACGGGCCGCCCACACAGCCGCCGCTGAGCGCTCTGATATGATTAGTCATACTCTGGCTGCATTTCTGAGCTTCTTTATTCCCTCGATACCGCCACCTCTCAGGTCTCTCCTGACTTTAACCTTCCAAAATCAAAGCAGCATTAATGAGGAAGCCTCTCTGGGCTTTTTAGAAGTGCACTTTACCTGTAATACAAAGAATATAAAGGCCTTAGACACCACAAAGAGCTCTAGCTGACCAGATTTGACACTCCAGCATGAAGTTCAAGAGAGCACTGTTTCTCGCCCTATAAAGATCATACTCACACAGCCTCAGGCGGCTTCAGACTCAGCAAGTTCTTACAACTGAAACGATAAGTTAACTAAAAATAGTTACGAATAACGCTCAAAAACACTTTAAAAGCTAGTTTATGAGCTTCAGAACCAATTACATGCAAGACAAATTACCTCTTTTTTACAGAATAATAGAGTCATTTGTCACAAATTTCCCTTCCTGTATGTTACAGTACACGTGAAAACACGTCTTTATCGCTAATGCTCTTAGTTCAGTATTTTTAATTTCCAGTAAAATATATAAACATCATTAAGCTGATTAATATATATATATATATATATATATATTTCAAATATAAATATAATATAAATATATACACACAAACTATATACACAAAGTATATACATACATATATATATATATACATATATATATATATATATATATATATATATAGGCCTATATATATTATACACATATATATATATATTATACACACACACACACACACACACACATATATATACATACATACATGAATTTATATATATATATATATATATATATATATATATATATATATATATATATATAGGCCTATATATATTATACACATATATATATATTATACACACACACACACACATATATATACATACATACATGAATTTATATATATATATATATATATATATATATATATACACGCATACATATATACACACACACACACACACACACACACACACACATATATACACACACAAGAATTTACTCAAAATTAGAAACTCTAAATTAATTTATTTTACTCACATTATTGCCACTTCAAATATGTTTAAAGATATATAATCTTGTCTTAAACTGACTAGAGAAACAAAACAACATATCCGATCACGATCCTGTCTTAAAGATATCTTAGATATCTTTACAGGAAAATGAAAAAAAAAGCTTTTTGCAGTGCACACACACACACATACACACAGTCCTGTGTAACGTAACTCAGATGCCACGCAAACACTAAATGTGATGACATCAAATTGAATCGCAGTTACCAAAACAGTCAAATACTCACAGTGAAAGCTGATCCCCTTATGTCTTTTAATCCCAGTTAGCATCCGTTCTCCACACATAAAGCATACAGTCGAAAAGAAGAAGGTAGTGCCATCCATTACCTGAGGAATCTGCCACCTCCTCATAATGCTAAAGCATGAATGAAAGCCACCAAACTACACGGCGGATATGAATGTTTGTGTGTGAGTGGGTGTACTTCTGTGAAGTGAGTGAGGGGGAGGAGGGTGAAGAGGGAGAAAGACAGAAGAGATGGGAGGGGGAGAGTAAGAGTGAGAAACACAAGGAGTACGAAAGCGAGTGGGTGTGAGAGAGACATGGAGACACATGGCGGGAACGAGGTGGCAGAAAATGTTGTGTGAATGAATACGGTCCCAGTGATTGAATAACAGGCTTCACTTCAGTGTACAAGGACAACCAGGAGCTTTATTGTTGTGATAGCCAATGATGCATTCTGGCTTTGTCAGTTGGTCAAGTACTTTATTACAGGGCCATGAACTCCAGAGACACTGATGGGGACACGTCTTCTCTTTATTCAGAGTAGTGGACTAATTGATTAACCGAATCTTAATGATTGAGACAATTTATCCATCATTCCCTTTTACACATACACTACCGTTCAAAATTTAGTGCCGGTTAGATTTTTAAACAATTTGTAAACTTATGCTTTACCAAAGCTGCATTTATTTGATTACAAACAAATATATTCATATTAGGAAATATTATTACAATTTAAAATAATTTATTAGTCAATTTGAAAATGGAACATATTAGTGTGATTGAAAAGTTGAATTCATTATCACATCAGAGGTCATTCTAATATAATGGTTTGATTCTCAATAAATATTTCTTATTATTGATAAAATGTAATGTAAATGTGCCTAATATGTTTGTCGAAACTGTGATCCATTTTTTTCATGATTCCTTGATGAATAGTAGTAGACCGTTAAAAGGAACAGCATTTATTTGAAATAAAAATCGTATGTAACATTATAAATGATCAATTAAACGATCATTGCTGAATAGAAGTACTAATTAATTTCAAATCATCTTACTGAAATTAAACTTTTAACCGGTAGTAAACATCTATTTATATGTATTTATGTCAACATAAATATTATACATGATTCATTAGGCCTATATATTATTGTCTCAGCACACAAGAATTAGCGACTAAATACTGAACTCCACTGCATTTATCAGGGATCATATTTATTTATTTAAATGTTTTATTTGTATAGGGACAGATACAAAAATATTGATAAAACTGAAACACAGAAAATCTAGCTGTAAGCAGCCATTTACCGGGCCAAGCGCAAGAAGTGGCAACAAAATTTAACATCAGACGATTCTGCATGACGCCTGAATATAATGAGAACTGAATGCCCTGAACCAACTTTATGATTTTTGGACAAACTGTTCAGAAGTTATGAGCAAAAATAGCCATTTTTCATATCTCCGGACCAGTAGGTCACGCTGCACAGAAATGCAGCTTGTAGTCTCTGGTCATGCTTATGATGACATGTACCAAGTTTTGGTCTGACTACGATTAAGCATTGCAGAGATACAGCCTTACATCCGTTTTCGTAAGCACTTCTTGAAATTTGTTTGCGCGCTTCTCGAAAACGGTTTGACTAAAAAAAAAAAAAAAAAAAAAACCCTGACAAACCGCCTAGGACGAATTCGCAAAAGTACTTTTTTTGGACAATTTAAAATGGCTGATGTTAATCGAATCGTCATGAGCTCAGGAATGAGCGGAAAAAAATAATTTTGTTGAGTTATTCACATAATTTGAGTGAAACTTTGGGCAGGTGGTGACGCTAGAGGCAATGAGTTAGAGACACCAAAATTGGTAGATTTAATGTTGGGACTGTCCTCTATCAGAATGTCAAACCATAACAACTTTCCGCAAATGTTTCTATGGGCTGCCAAAGACAACAAGTCGGAAGAAATAAGAGAAGAAGAAGAATAAAAGTACAGGAACAGATACAATAGGTGCCTCCGCACCTTCGGTGCTTGGCCCCTAAAAAATATGTAATTTCACGTTTCAGTGCATAACTGTCAGGTCACTTCAGTTTGGCCTTCTTAACATCTACTGTTCAACTGAAAAGCACAGCATATTTGGATGATGACACCATGATTCCACAGTTGAGAAACTCCCACCCAGTCAATGGTGGAGTTCTTAACTATGGAAGCACAAATGAGTATCTGAACGTGTACAAGTAAGCATCTGCCACTATTAAGAATTAGAACTGGTTTTTAGTAAGTAAAGATGCTCTGAAAACTTTAAAAAAGAATTTGTAAGATGTTCATAGATATTGAGAGCTACTATGATTTTGGGAAAAGCTGTTTACATCGTAAGCAGTACGGTTACTATACGAACAGAATCAAAGAAAGCTACATACCATAACTGACAGATGAGATAACTACAGTCCAGCCCTCAAATACTGAAACAATGAACTTTTAGTTGTCCACACATATCCACATGTTGGATATTTCACAACAGCTCTGAGTGTGAATGGAGGTCACAGTTATAGGAAATTCCTCCAGGAATGTGAGCTGCGGCACACAAATGTTCCTGCTGCACAAACAGAGAGCTGTGATGATGCATTGTGGGCCAATAAACAAACACATTCAAAAATGGGGCTTTCCAGTGAACAGTATAACATGAGCACTAAGAATCATGAGAGATTACACTGTTATCCTCTTGATGCCAACAGCACTGAACACACTCTTTAAGTAAAATATGGAAAATATGGAAAGGAACAGCTTTAGATTTTTGATATCCACTTTTGTTTTCTACAGAAAGTGTCATAAATTTTAAACAGGACTAATAATGACAAAGATATTTAAAATGAAGCAGCAAAATATGTAGCTAAAATCGAAGCTTTTCAATAAATTAGAATAAGCTTTTGAAGAACTAAAGAAAAAAGATTCCGAATAGACGTTCCTTGAAATATTTAACATGCATCATACATTTTATATAAAAATGGCATCATAAAAAGAACAAATTTGGACCCTGGAATTGATTTTGAGGGACGTTATTGCTCCTAAAGACAAAAGACAACATCATCTTACACAATTTTAACTGCTTGTTTTGTCTTCCTCATTTCTTCTCCTCTCTCTCTCTCTCTCTCTCTCTCTCTGTTTTATCAATCATCCCAAATGATTGTGTGACCTTCAGGCGTCATGTGGAGTAGAGCAGTGTTTGTGGCCCTGGGGCTGTGCGTGTATTGTGTCAGACTGAATGTGATCTTTGTAGCAATGGTCAGCCTATTTAGAAGGGAAGGGGGGGCTGTGGCCAGGCATTGCCCATACTGTAGCCCTCTGGGAGGGGAACTCACATTTCCGTCATCTCTTTGTCTTCTGTTTTCCAAAAAGAGATGGGACAACAGAGGCTCTGTAAATACTGATCAGACAGCGCAAGTGCTATACAACAATGGCATGACGGATTGTCTTGCTTAGAGCGAAACCTCCATTACTACAGCATGCAAAGAGAACTAGGCCAGTGTCCTTGGACCTTGTCAACAAATGCAAGATACCATAAAATAAAGTCTGCACTGAAATTAAAAAATGATCTGGAGTGCCAATACCAAATCAAAACAAAACTAACTGGATATCATGACAGCCAGAGATTACAAAAAAACGAAAGTAGGTTTAGTGTTCTTTCTACAAACTGAAACCGTTTCAGCCTGAGGGTACCACATAGTTGAGGCATCTGTACAAACATGACAGAGTGTGTTAAAAGACCACTACCTTACCCGGTGTGTTTGCTTCTCACAACTTTGTACGCCAGTAATTCAATGGAGTAGCATGACGACACAACAAAGATTCTGCTTTGTCAGCTCTAATGCTCAGGGCCTTAAAGGGTTAGTTCACCCAAAACTGAAAATTAAGTCATTAATTACTCACTCCCATGCTGTTCCAACCACGTAAGACCTCCGTTCATCTTCGGAACACAAATGAAGATATTTTTTATTTAATCTGAGAGGATCACTCCTCCAGTAGACTGCCTAAGGGACTGGCTCTTGGGCAATAGTCATTAAAGAAAATGTTGAAATATTCCATGTGCCTACAGCGGCTCAATTATAAGTTTATCAAGCGACGAGACTCTTTTGGTGCAAAAAAAAAAACGACTTTATTTGACTATTCCATTACTTCCTTATGGGCGCATGCAGAGAACTGAGACGAGGACGTTCTCATTCGACTACTTCTTGTTACCGGCTGCTCACCACTTTCAGGAGTATTGCTGCCCCCTGCGTATAAGATGATGATCCATGTGTGTGTGTGTGTGTGTGTGTATATATGTATATATATATATATGTGTGTATATATTTATATATATATACACACACACACACACACACACACTCACCGGCCACTTTATTAGGTACCCCATGCTAGTAACGGGTTGGAACCCCTTTTGCCTTCAGAACTGCCTCAATTCTTCGTGGCATAGATTCAGACAAGGTGCTGGAAGCATTCCTCAGGGAGTTTGGTCCATATTGACATGATGGCATCACACAGTTGCCGCAGATTTGTCGGCTGCACATCCCATGATGCGAATCTCCCGTTCCACCACATCCCAAAGATGCTCTATTGGATTGAGATCTGGTGACTGTGGAGGCCATTTGAGTACAGCGAACTCATTGTCATGTTCAAGAAACCAGTCTGAGATGATTCCAGCTTTATGACATGGCGCATTATCCTGCTGAAAGTAGCCATCAGAAGTTGGGTACATTGTGGTCATAAAGGGATGGACATGGTCCAGCAACAATACTCAGGTAGGCTGTGGCGTTACAACGATGCTCAATTGGTACCAAGGGGCCCAAAGAGTGCCAAGAAAATATTCCCCACACCATGACACCACCACCACCAGCCTGAACCGTTGATACAAGGCAGGATGGATCCATGCTTTCATGTTGTAGACGCCAAATTCTGACCCTACCATCCGAATGTCGCAGCAGAAATCGAGACTCATCAGACCAGGCAACGTTTTTCCAATCTTCTATTGTCCAATTTCAATGAGCTTGTGCAAATTGTAGCCTCAGTTTCCTGTTCTTAGCTGAAAGGAGTGGCACCCGGTGTGGTCTTCTGCTGCTGTAGCCCATCTGCCTCAAAGTTCGACGTACTGTGCGTTCAGAGATGCTCTTCTGCCCACCTTGGTTGTAACGGGTGGTTATTTGAGTCACTGTTGCCCTTCTATCAGCTCGAACCAGTCTGGCCATTCTCCTCTGACCTCTGGCATCAACAAGGCATTTCCGCCCACAGAACTGCCGCTCACTGGATGTTTTTTCTTTTCGGACCATTCTCTGTAAACCCTAGAGATGGTTGTGCGTGAAAATCCCAGTAGATTAGCAGTTTCTGAAATACTCAGACCAGCCCTTCTGGCACCAACAATCATGCCACGTTCAAAGTCACTCAAATCACCTTTCTTCCCCATACTGATGCTCGGTTTGAACTGCAGGAGATTGTCTTGACCATGTCTACATGCCTAAATGCACTCAGTTGCCGCCATGTGATTGGCTGCTTAGAAATTAAGTGTTAACGAGCAGTTGGACAGGTGTACCTAATAAAGTGGCCGGTGAGTGTATATATATATATATATATATATATATATATATATATATACATATAAGCGTTCCGGATTATAAGGCACACTGTCGTTTTTTGAGAAGATTAAAGGCTTTTAAGTGCACCTCATAGTGCGGAAAATACGCTAATTGAAAAGCGTATGTACAGCGCACATCTACCTCTGCTTGTAAACAGAGAGTTTTGTGCTTCCAGCTAGATCAGCACATCATCTTATACTGTAGGTGGCGGTAATCTCCTAAGCGGTGAGCAGGCGGTAACAAGAAGTAGTCGAATGAGAATGTCCTCGTCTCAGTTCTCGCGCATGCGCCCATAAGGAAGTAATGGAATAGTCGAAAAAAGTCGTTATTTATGTTTTTCGCACCAAAAGTAGACTCATAGCTTGATAAACTTATAATTGAGCCAGCTGTAGGCACATGGAATATTTAAACACTTTCTTTAATGACTTTATTGGCCGTCAAGAGCCAGTCCCTTAGACAGTCTATGGAAGAGTGATGCAGCTCTCAGATTAAATAGAAAACATCTTCATTTGTGTTCCAGAAGATAAGAACGAAAGGTCTTACGGGGTTGGAACAGCATAGAGTAAGTGATTAATAGACTTAATTTTCATTTTTGGGTGAACTTACCCTTTAATGTTGCCAAGGTGTTTTTATGTTAGTTCTAGAGGAGGTATCTGAGTGAGCACTTTTGGCCATTTCTCAAATGTTCATGCTCCCCTAACCCAAAGTGTGAGGAATGGTGATTACGTAGCACGCACTTCTACTAAGAATGAGCTTTGTGTGGCTGCTCAAAGTCAGGTATTAGATTTCCTCAAGGTGGAATGACAGAAGCTTGCCATCAGTCTATACCTCCAGGGTGACATCTCCACATGACTCCTGTTTGTTATTCTCATTCAGACTCTTATGCAACTAATGAGACGTACGTCATTAATTTACAGGAAAACAGACGTGACTAACGGATTTTACACAGTGCGTCACCTATTTAAAAGCTAAAGTTGCTCTTTAAAAATACATCAATATCTTATCAATGTCATTAGAGGGATTAAAAAAAAAGATTCTGGGCTGAAAATGCTAGCGCTATGGCAAACTTTCCCAGCTTTCTCAGCAAGACACTCACTTCTATTAGTGTTCTCCTGCAGTGGGAGTGATGACGAGGGTTTGTTTTCAGAGCGAAAGCGATATAGGAGGCCTTTGTCTCCTTGGCAGTCACCAACCAGTCTCTTTACAGAGGGGAGATGGTTGAAGGTGGGGGACTGGAAATCAAAAATAGCCCAAATGCACCAACAATAAAACACCCACACATGCAAAAGTGAATAAGTCACAGCCAGTGACACTCCCTCACACCCTGATGGCAAACAGAGATGGTAGTTTGGTTTACAACAAGCATCCACAGTGCCCCTGGTTGTGGCAGTTATGTTCCCACTATTTTCAACTCAGGGTTATATGTTCGTACAGCTTTCATCGGTTAATCTTCAAGTTATCCTTGCTAAATCAGGCAATGTGAGTAAGCAATGTGTAGATATCAAGCTTTACAAGGCACATTTATGTCATTCTGGCCCTATCCTGACTGTAATTTAAATCAAATTAGCGGTCTTAGACTTTGCAGACAGATGAAATGTATTTTTGCACTGCCGCCACAAAATGAGGACCTATAGAAATGGAAAAATGGTTTTGCTAGTGAAAATATTTGCACAGGGATGTCAAATGGCAGACCAAGTAGACAACACCGTTTTGGACTTCAGGAAAGAACTCAAAACAAATCAACAATTCAGCAATTCCTTAAAGGTGCGTTATGCAACAAATCAAAGTAAAAATAAGCCGTTTTTCTAACCCATACATGCTTAAACAATTGCCTGATGGGCTGAATGAGCCCTTCTCTGATCACTGTGATTGCCTCTGTAATCCTGTACAATAAAATAAATAAGAGGGATTTGAGGGCTTAGAACTTGAGACTGTGCGTGACGTCATGCGCGTTCACACTCGCCTGGCTATGGTGGTAAATACACAAATAAGGTTTGTGTATTCACCGCCATTCTCCATATCAGAGAAGACAACTTGAGCGACACAACTTTAGTCAAATTTCGACAAAAGTAGAAGATGGATTCAAAGAGACCAGCTTGTAGTTCATTCTAAACCCAACGCAAACTCCATGTAAGACAAAGAAAATACAACTTTTATCTAGTGCCAGGCGTCGGAGTAAGACGGAGAGTCAACATCGGGAAGCTTTCAACAAATGGAGAGATCTCTGGTCTGCTCTAGGGCTCAAACGGATCCTATACAAAGTAATAACTTATATTGTTCATGAATGTGTTTCCATAATGATACAATCATAAGTGGATACAGTAAGCACATAAAACAGTTCAACATGGAGATGAATGGAAACAAAAACCAAAGTTTTCTACCACCCTGTTTCCCCCTCACACACATTTGTGTAATTTACTCAAATGCCTTTCCTTTCATATATTTTAAATGACTTGCAGAGTTATAACTTTATTACCACATTATGACTAACAAAAGATGTGTGTGGCTGATGCTCCTTTGGTTATGATGAACAGCTCGTGCAAACATTCATATGTGATAAATGAGCACGCACCTCTGGTTGCAGTTTCGCTTGTCGCAGAGGGGCGTAGTTCTACAAAAACTCAGAGACTTTGCGCTTTTGCACCTTTAATTTATTGGGTGTGATAGACCCATTTACATTTGGCAGATGCTTTTCCCAAAATGACGCAGGTGCAAATTTTGGATTTCTTGAAGTCCAGGGCCAGTATTCATAAAGAATCTTAATGGAAAGAGTAGCTCCTAGTGACAAAATTCTAAGAAAATGAATAGAAATGTGGGCGTTTACTCTTAAAAAAAAAGAAGTTAGCTTTTTTAGCAGAGGAGAAAATGGCAGAAAGGCGAAAAGGAAGAAAAAGGTGTTGCAGACAAAGGATGACAGTGAGTTGATAAGATGCTATAGGATTGACACCCAGCCCGAATTTTCCTTTAAGGATGGTCTTGTGTTCATCCACTAACTGGGCTAACAGTAAACACTGTTCCTCTGTCCAGTCTGGCTTTCTCATCCTTCTTGGTTTTGATTAAATGTTTGTTACATTCAAATCACCACTTAAATAGACATGCAAATCAGTGTAATTGGAAAGAGTGGAACAATTTTTATCATTCTAAGCCAATCCAAATAACTTATACAGGAAATTAATAGCATGGCAAATACATATATATATAAAAATATACACAAATATAATGTGTGTGTGTGTGTGTGCGCGTGTGTGTGTGAGAGAGAGAAGAGAGAGAATGGTCAAATAGGAAAAATTACGCATGTAATTTCAAAGTGAAGGCCCTCTACTTAAAATCACTTTAAGTAGATTAAAGACACTTTAATTTTTCCTCCTTGGACAACCAACCAATAAATCTATAAAATCGAATTCCCGGGGATGGGGTTTATGTAAATTTTAGGGTTAGTGATGTCACTAACCAGGAAGGAATGTAAATAGTGTGTTTATTATTTAAATACGCAAGTTTATAAGTGTTTATAAGCACATTTATAAAGTAACTCAGTTAAGCATGCAGACAGGTGCACATAGATACCTCCCACTCTCATGACCTAAAGTGAACGAGATCCTGATGGACTACTGCATGCAAGTCCTTCTTGTTTTATGATCGATCAATAAAGCTGCTCTTTGGCTCGGATATGTGATCTGATTATGTCTGTAGAGTAATCCTAATTCTGTGTATAGTCTGCATTGCATTAGAGTGCCAATATCCTTCACAATTCTCTTACCCAGCTTCACTGAGCTACGCTATACAGAAAAGCAAAGCAGCCAAAAATCCATCAAAATCATGGGGCTTATTCCAAATTTAAAATACACTTGCTGAGACTGTTCAAACTCAGGTGGCATAGTGCAATACTGCAGTTTGAAGCTCTCATCAGAAGCATGAGTAGGAGTGAAGCTCTCCGTTGTTGTGTAATCCAGCACTTGTGTATCCTCCCTTATCATTTACATTACGTTTATGCCTTTGGCAGACACTTCAGTGCATTCAAGATTACATACATTTTATCTGTATGTCCCTAACGTTGCTGTGCTCTACCAGTTTAGCTACAGGAACTACTATCAGCATCTGTACGTTATAGTTTCAGTAACGGTTGTAATGTCATCATGATGACTGACATGAAAAAGCTCTCTCTCTCTGTGAACTAACAGAAAAAAAAGAAAAGATATAAATGTGAGAATGTAAAAGGACCAGAGAACTCAATGTTCAGAAAACAACCATAAAAAGAATGGGGGCATCTGTGAAAGTAAAGGGACAAAATGAGACACTCTCTGACAGAAACTTCCAGCTGTCATGGCAACAATCAGAATCTCAAGTTACTTAGCAGAAGAAAAATTAAAGAGAGCAACAAAGGAGAGAGAGAGACAGAAATGAGCATGACATGTCATGGGAAGAGAACATGAGCGATAAAAATAGAAGGAGGATGTCACACTTTTAGAAGCCGCCCACTCATTTCGAAGCCGACAAGTTTCACACGTCATTGCGTGGGTGATAAGTCTCAAAGCACAGGGAAACCACAACACACACTCACACACACTCTACACAACAACTTGAACTTGCTGAGACATGACCGACAAGACCAGGAAGTGGTCAGTGATCCAGGAAATGACATAGATGAAAGAGAGGGAATTAAGAATAAAAATGGTTTCACTTAGAACTGTGAAATGGTTTCAAACTGGCCTGCATAAACCGACAGCTGATTTTTTGATTGTGAACTCCACTGTTCCTTTTAAATTTTACACATTATCTCATTTCAAATAAGTTACAAAAAAAATCAGCTCTTTTCATGTGCCATATTCAAAGACAACAACCTGACCATGATCCAGAGAAAATTTGTCACTGTAAACACAACAAAACAAGTCTGATTACTAACCTGGCACAAGACAGAGCTTCTCCAACCATGTGTAAAGAAAAACCAACACAGCCGTGCTTACTTTTTTTGACAGCAACACACACACTCATGACAACAAACAGAACAGATTATGAAACTGTCATTTGCATACACTAGATGCAATGGGATAAGATTCCAGCAACAAATAATTTGTCTGTCCACACTAGACGTAAAGCGGCTGTGAGATGCATCAAAATCAATCAAAACTCACAGCTAATCATAACAGCGTGTGTGTGGGCTCTTGCGGCAAGTTACCAGAGAGTAACCTTGACGGCAGTCGGCAAGGCACTCGCAGAACAGAAGAGAAGAAAAATCTGCAGGATTCTGGAATGGAGAAATGGTCTCCAATCTCAGGTGTTCTCTAAACTTATCAGGCATTATAGGAGAAGAATCAGAGCTGGTATCTTCTTGGCAAAAGGAGATTGCAAAAGAGTATTTAATAAAAGGGTGCCATTGCCAATAATTGTGGCCAACGTGTTTGAGAAAAACATTTATTTCATAATGTGATTCAAAATGTATTTCATTTTATCAAACTACAAATTGCCATGTGAAAGACTGTAACACGCAGAGACCTTCACCTGCTGATCGAATGGCGCCATTGGATCGCACACGTTATTCGTCGACGTTTAACGCCTCGTGACTAAACATTGGGCACCAATGTGAGTTTTCACACCAACACGTAAAAGCATATTATTTTTTAAAAAAACACCTCGGGTTCGTTTTTTTGTTTGACGCGCCGCGTCAAAAACTATCCGACCAATGAGATTGGTGCTTTTGCTCACGTGTTTAAAGCTTCTGAAGTTACAGTAAAACACAACTTGGGACGCTCAAACACAAAAGGTCTTGCCGAGCACACATATGCAACGGCATAGAACAGATACGCGTCGCCGTCTACACAGCCAGGAAGAAATACCAGTGTGAATGCAGAGCTGCTGATCTCATTGGTGCTAGAACATAAAGACACTATATGACAAATGCAACAGAGACTACAAACAACTTGAGAAAAGAGAACTGTTATGGAGTGGTATTGCATGTTCACTCGGCTCATCGTCAGCGAAAATCGATTGGCTGTGAACACAAAACACGAGTTGAAAAACACTGACGAATAACGTGCGCTGATATTCGTCCCGGTGTGTACAGGCCTTAAAGGTACAGATTTTTTTTGTCTTTGGCAGAGCATCATCATATCAACTTTTAAGGATAGGGTTAGGCTTAGGTTTTGGGCTGGTTTGCCTTTCAGCTGAGGTTAGTGGTTGACCAACATTCTTATCTGGTTGACCATGTTTATATCTGTAACTAGCCTACATCTATAAGGGTTGAGTGAACAAAATCTATAGAGCATTGGGTCAAATATGTTATAATACCTTCACACTACTGCTCAAAAGTATGGAGTGAGAAAGTATTTTTTATTTCTTAAAAGTATTTTAAGAAAAATAATAATTTTATTTAGCAAGGATGCAGTGCCAGTAAAGACATTTAGAATGTGACTTTCCTAAAAAAAATGTTTTAAAAAAGATGCATTACAATTTCCACAAAAATAAGCAGCGCAAATATTTTCAACATTGATAATAATAAGAAATGTTTCAGCATATTAGAATAGGTGTGTTAGGTAAACAGGTGTGGAAGTAACCAATCAGTGTTTGCAGTCAGGTAGGACAGTGACATACATGCTGTGTTCGCAAAACTTTCACAATTCAAGTGAATTAAATGCAATATTTATATACTATGTACTGTATAAAACAGCATCTGTTTGTACAAGAATATAGTTCAACATAAACCCACACTATTTAAATACTGTACCAATGAAGTGGTGTCTATGTTTTTAATAAACATGACACTATTTAACAACATTACGACTACACGAAAAGAGCTTTTTACTGTTAAAAATACAGATTTGTGAGCTTTAGTCGAACTGAAGGTATCAGAATAAACAAAACACACGTGCAAACGTTACGGTGAATCCAGCCAATCATGAAACATACGTGTCGTCATCTGAGCTGTGGAGAAGTTGAGCCGGACGAGTCAGCTGTCTGCTCTCAAAACGATCTCACGATACTTTAATGCCATACATCACAGTGATGTGGCGTCGGTGCTGTTTCTCAGTGGCATTCACTGCTTCCCATACACTGAATTATCTGCGGAGGCCACCACCATATAAACATTGACCGCCACAAATAGATTTCAGTGCTTGCCATTCATTAACTAGACTGTGGCAACCGTAGACTACTCATAATAACATAAAAGGTGTTTAATGTCATGTTTTACGCCATTGGGGTCAAACAAACTTAAATCGAAAGCGTGATAAGGTTTTGTGTCCTCAACAAATTCGCGAATGACTATCTGTTTGCGCTGCACAAAGAGAAGTGCGCACAACTCTGCTCACAGCGATCAGCACGGCCAACTCTGCGGGTTCAATTCTCAATAGCTGTTCACAGTGAATGAATGCAGTGACTCCATCCTCATGTGTTTAGTGTGCATTTGGGAATGCAGTTACGCATTATTTTCACATTAACATAGTTGACGAGTAATGACACAAGCTTGTAAACTGAGATGACACGAGTTTGTAAACAGATAAAATAAAAGCTTGTCTGCAATGTTTTTTTACTTAAATGGCCCTCACTCAATACAAGAAGACACATACATTGGCTGCAACTCTTATTTAAATGTGTACATTTTAACTATCCTCAATATTTGCAACAGCTTCTGGTACCGTACTCTTCAATAGATAACCTAAGGCATTCTACACAATACTTCTATTTACGCCTATAGTCAAAAAAGCAATAGGACAACACAGTCTCATCAAAGTGCATATCTATACCACGAATGTCATTTCTCGTGGCATTTTTACGCCAAAAATGGTTTTTGCGTGCATATGCTGCACACTGAAAACCCCTTGGGTAGGTTTATGGGGGAGGGAGTTCGTTCGTATTATACACCATAAAGTGCGTATCATATGCACGCGAAAAACACATACCATATTTTTGGCGTATAAATGGCACAAGAAATGACATTTGTGCTATAGATGCAAACTTTCATGAGATTGGGCTCAATAGGACAGAGAGCATTTATGTTTAAGGCTCCTTCACACTGGAATAACTTACCTTCAAAAATACAATCTTTAACATCATTTGTCATATTTAAAAATAGTTGTTTTACTTTATTATACCTAACAATAGTTATTTGGAACCAAATTGTTCAGGTGGTACTATATAATTTACAAGTCGCTTTGTTCCTTGTTTTTGCTGGATTTCACCACAGCTTCTGTGTGGCTAACTAGTGGTTCTATATATCAAGTTTTTTTTTTTTTGTTTTTTAAGGCACTGTTTTGATTGGTGTGTCATTTATGTCTTATTAATGTAATGTGTATGATCTGTCCTTTGTTTTGCTTTGTATTGTATATTGGGACCCCTTCGAAAACAAGATGGTACATCTCATGGGGTTAACCCTATTCAATAAACTTATATGAAGAAGAATAATTTCTATCAAAGCAAAAGCTCTAGTGTTTATCTTTTGCATGTAAAGAAATTAGAACAAAACTAATTCTGAAAATAGGGACGAGGTCCACCCACCACAGTTTCACAAAATCCTGCACACCTTATGATTTCTGAAGGATCACGTGATCACTGAAGACTGGAGATAATGGCTGACCAGTGCTTTTCAATATTTCTTTTAGCTAATCAGACTGCATAGCCAAACCTCAATGTTGTATACAGCAAATGAATGACTTCCTGGACAAATTTTCCTCTGCTTATCATACATACAGCGAGGGGCATGCCCATGGCATCCTGCAGTCATCTAATAGCTATTATTTTAGAAGTGCAAGTCACCCTCAGCTTTAATACACTAATCCATATTCACCATAAGGCTCTCATTCCTCAGAGGGCCGTCTCCATGTTTATCAAAAACACAGAAAAAGAGCTTGAACAGACTGCAGATAACATCTCAAAAAGGTCATCAGACATGTACAGTTGTGCACTATCTGCTGTCTATCTCTCACCCATGGCAATGATATTAGGGACAGTGCAGCCAGTCGCACATTAAATTACAGCTGTCAGCCATCAATGCAGTGCAGCGCCAGTGCAAGATCGCTGCAGTTTATTCCTAAATGACTCTTCCGCAGATAAACTCCACATTCACGCCCAACAAATGACTGCCTGAAAAAAAAAAGCAAAGGAAGAGCCACAGACATAAACAAGTTAAATGGAGGAAAAACTCTCATCTGCCCATTGGTAACGCTTAATTAGCTTTCAATGAGGGCACGATGGTTGGGAGTCAGTGACTTGTTTGTTGTTTCTGTTATACAAACAGTCTGACGAACAAAACGAGGCTTAATTGGCAGATAGCTGTCAATCAGACACATTAGGTCAGGGTGGTTTACTTTACGTTCTGTGGTTTATGTTCTTGGATGCGAGCCGTCCCTAGGACTCTCCCCTGACACCAGGCATCTATTTCTATCCTCTCTGTTCAGGTCTCCTGGCTCGCTATTACAGCCAGCACAGAAACAGGGGTTTGACTGTGCTCGAGCTCTACTGCAGACCTCTGGGGAGAAGCACGGCTGGCGTACAGAGCACACACACGTGCAGACAAATATCATTTAAAAAGGTGTTTCTCAAGTAGGGGTCTGAAGAACACCTCAGGGGTTGCTGGCAAGCAAACTCATTTCACCACCAGAGTCTAATACTCCATTTTATAGAGAAAACCATGATGAACAGACCATTTAAAACTCCTCCTGTAGGCAAATCAATCAATCATGATGGTAAAAGTGGGCCAATATTTCATAGTTCGGAGAAACTATAGGTCATTATTCTAAAGGGGTGACAGCGATTTGCAATTACAAAGCACCCGGATGCCATTCATTTTCAATCGGACTTGAGTTATAAAAAGTAGCCTATGGTGGTAGGAACATGAATTCGTCAAGCTTATAAAAGCTTGGGATGTGCGATGTATACAATTAAGCCTGATTGCTTCAGTGTGGGTGGTTAGTAGCCTGGATGCCAGCCCGAACTCCGCCTACAACATTTTTTGGACGGGAAGTTCGGTCTGGACTCGAATCCATTGAGGAGTAATTATGATCTGGCAAAAAACTTTCGGGCCAATCAAATTGCCAGGGCGGGCTTTATACGATGATGGACAAGGTGATCTTCGAGGACGTAATCATCATGTTATCAAAGAGCGGCGCACTTAACTGGTTTCTCTCAGAGATGACTGCAGCTGGAGAATTGAGATGTATAGATTCCGCTATCGACGTCTGTTATAAAATGAATCGACAGCACGTTAATTTTGAATAGACAAACAGAAAACTACAATCAAGGCATTTGTCGATCGGAAAGATATCTTTGCCGTCCTTCAAGTGTAACTTATCAGCTGGCTCTGACGGTTGCTAAGAAGATGGGAAGTGATGAAAAGCCTGTGGTCGTTGTGGTTTCTCCTTTGGTTCGCACTCATGAAGGACCAAGTAAAAGAAGCAACACTCGTTATTTTACTTCTAAAATAAGAGTTTTGTTTTTTTTCCTAGTTCGGTTGAAGACACGCTCTCTTGATCAAAGCCCAATGAAGTCGATTTCAGACTCATATTCTCAATAGAATATGAGTATGACGAAGTCAGGCTAGGTGGTTAGAGTACTGGCAACATGTGAGAAGTGCCAGTACGCAAGAAAAGGGTACGCTACAGATCAAAATGTTAAAGTGACGAGCCGGTACTGCATACCAATTCGCATCACTGAAAATGATCAAAAATGCTGGCGGTGGCTGACGAATTTCTTCTTTTTTACGCTGGCAGGGAAAGAGTTGATACATTTTAAAATGTAATTTATTCCGTCATGGCAAAAATTCATTTTAGCAGCCGTTACACTCCAGTCGTCAGTGTCCCATGATCCTTCAAAAGTCATTCTAATATGGTGATTTGCTGCTAAAGATTTCTACTTATTATTATTGTTAAAAACATAGTGCTGCAAATATTTTTGTGGAAACTGAATAATTTTTTAGGAGGGTTTGATGAATAGAAAGATCAAAAAAACATTGAAAAAATTTGTTTGCAACAGTGTACAAGTCTTTACTTTGTATTAAATTTACTGCATCCTTGCTAAATAAAAGTATTGATTAAAACCAAACTTTTGAACTGTAGTGTACATGCCATAATATAACTAAATTACACTTTACATTATAATGGTGTGATGCCTGAATTCACTTGTAGCATTTTTCACTTATTCAGCCAAATAGCTGAACATAATTTGTGGCTTAAATTTTTTATGCATCCTTAGAAACTTGTTCAACTTTAATTAAAAGGTGCAGAAACTTCCACAGTCTGACGTTTCTAGAAAAGTGGTCGACTAGGAACAGCAACTAGCAACCAACAATAGCGGCTTAGCACCTCCAGCGAGGTGTGAACACACGTTTACAGAAGTCTTTTGGGACCAAAGCACAGTTAACGGTTGAATACTGCCTGGCAACAAACACAAATAAGTTAGCCTAAAAAATTTTGTGGCTTATGGCCACATCAGACATAGGAACAATAAAGAAGCTGGAGTGATGTGATATGATATTGCAGTATTAACCCTGCCTAGGCATAAGTGAAAGATTCTACTCAATTACAAACCCAACTGGCCCAGTTTTCCACCATCAACAAGGCAGAATTGTGTCAAAGAAATGAGCCAGGCTCGCTGGTGGTCTGGAATGGAATCAGGTCAGAATGGACTCCTGGGGTGTGGTCACACACACCTAACAAAAAATTGTTAGCTTTTGTGGTCGGATTGGAATGATGAGTGGTTGGGGATCCCTTTCACAGGCTGAAGCAGTAGCCGTGATCTACTGTACAAGCAATGCATTTCAAATAAAGGCTGACAGGGCAACTTTAGCCAACATCTCCATACTATGCCACGTATCATTGAGAAGCTGAGGCCGAGTTAGCTCGAGTAATTGAGGCAGGGGTCACATGACTCATGTCAGGGGGATTGGCACCACACTCTGGCAGCTGTCATCAACTCATAAAAATCTGTTGAGGGGAAATCTGACCTCGCTTCCACCGTGGCCCGTCGCTCCCAGCAGCTCTCAAACAAAACCCTTAGGATCTCATCTTCCCTCTCACTTTGACTAGGAGCTCATGGGGAGGGGGCACATATAAGTGTCTCTGGTTGATGGCCTAGAGCTTCTGTTCTGTATCGATTTTGTTCTTTCTCCTTCTCTTTTGTGTGTGTGTGCGCGTCAACCAATACCAACACAAGCGGAAAGGAGACTACGTCTTGAACACTGAGAACACATGGTACTCAATCTCCTGAACATCTACTTTCATGTAGAGTTTAACCAGTTTTAACTAGCTGGTCCAGTTGCTGTTGGTTAATCAAGTTCTACAGAGTTCACTTGAAATGTAAAGTTGGAACCAAATGCTGCATGTAGGTAAATAAAAATATCAACATCTGTAGTTGAGTAACTTCACTTTCACACACTAACATTATTTAATAGGCTTTATGTCGAAGCGTCATGTGACCAAACCGGAAAACGGAGTTTCATTCGCATCCGCTTGTCAGAGAAAGTGTCAACGGCCGTAAGAACTGACTACGATATCTATGGCTTTTTAGTGGTAATCAGCTAACCTACCTAGTTCACTTTGTTATTGGCATTTTATTCCATTTAAATATCTAAACGATACTGTGAAGAAGAAAAAATATAAAACGGTTAAATATCAATACGCACATGTGAGAGACATTGGTTATGCTAATTTTATCTTGAGTAAAACCGCAAAAAAATCATGAAGCACATACAAAAGACCAGAACCGGAAGCGATGACACCTGTTTTACAGAATGCGGAAGTAAGTTGTGCATAAAGCCTATTATTTATTTATGCATTAGGGATGCACAATACCATGGGCGTAGGAGCCATTATAGTGGGGGGGCACATTTCAAAATCTAAGTTTTGTCTCCCCAGTATTTTCCAATGTAGGATTTTGTTTTGCATTGCCTGCCTGTCTCTGCCAACTTTGGAGTCTCCCAATTAATCCATTCTGCAACTTTTAAATACATAATTCAATTTTTAAAAACAACCGGCATTTTTCATGTCGTCAGTCGACCAAGATTCGCGGCATTGCACACCGCTGGCACATGCGCATCTAGGTGACACGGATAAACTGTACGCATATGTTCCTGGGAGATCTGTAGTTGCACGGGATGTGGAAGCACGCAAAAGTTCCAGAAATGTACAAAAGTGCCCTGGCCTTGAATGACAAGGTAAGGAAAATAAGACTAAACCAAAATAAAATAACCAAGACTTGGTATTTTTCTCAGGGAATGTTTTGAGCATTTTAATTCAGACACCTGATTATCAGCAAACTGCCAAGAGAACTGCTAACGTTGTCCGTAAGCCAAATTCGATATTCGCAAACTCCATATTCACAGTCGTTTTTGATTTCCCTAACCTAATATACAATCTTAAACTCAGCGCTTAGAGTCACCATCACGGCTCTCAGTTCTCACGGTTTGTCGATTGGCCAGCTGTTTTCAGGCCGAAAGAAAACTGAGAGATAGGTCGCTATCTCAGACTGAGCAAAGTATACAGAGTCTGCCATTTAACAGTAAAATAATTGATTTATCCCCAATTTAAAGTTTTATTATACATTATTTTCACGAGGATACAAATGTCCTGCATTAATATTGTGCATATTGTGCTTTCCCAGTTCAAATAAATAGGAACCTAGAAATTACACCAAAATAGTACAATGGAAAAGATAAAATAAATAACTTTTATAACTTTCTTTTATCTGAAAGTCATACAAGACTTCAGAAAATCAGTACAAAAATCAGTCTCCTTATACTTCAACAAACCAGTCTACAATGAAAGCCAGATTTTAGAACCAACTGCTCTAAATTCTATATATTAGCCATTACAATTCTATATATTTTTAACATTGCAGCAAAAACTGCTCATGATGGCAGGATATAAAGGATCGTATTGAGTTACGTCATCCCTCACCTTTCAACTCAGCACAAAAGTAAATTATTTCAGACAGAGGTAGTCTGCCAAAAACTTTACTTGTCCACTGCCAAAACTCCATCATCTCTCACCTTTAGGCCAATGATGATGTCATTTAAGAGGACTGGATGAAACTCAAGTAAACTAGAAATGGCAGACAAGAGTAGCAGCAGAGCCATGTCCTAACAATAAACCTTCAAGTGATAAATGGCATCTCCATCACATTAATCTGAATGTTTGTTAACCCAACTAGCCACAACTGTCAACAGAGTTGCACATCAAGATGTTTTGACGGATGCTTGGTTTCTATTTTTAACCCCTCGTGCTGTATAATCCCACACACAGTGATGCGTCACACCTAGTTATGAGGAAGATATCTAACAATTCCAGAAGTAGCATCTCCAATTTAACTGTGAGAGGATACAATCGGTATTCAGGAAGGCATCCTTATTTTTCAAACCACAGAGACAAGGAAAAAGGATAACAGCTGTAGGAGGATGTCAGTGTTACGGCACCCGGAGAGATTGTTCCAGCCGGCCCAAAATGAGTTTAGTTGCAAAAATGTTATGCACTGGGTGCAACCTTTTTTAGATCCTACACTCTAAAAAAATGGTGCTAAATAGCACTAAAAGTGGTTCATTGGCTCGTAATCATAGGGGAACCATTTTAAGTGCCATATAGCACTTACCTTTTCATATGGTGCTATGTAGAACCATAAGAGGTTCCATAGAGCATGTTAACCACTCCAGAGAACCACTGAAGAACCCCTGAAGAACCAAACTGGATTTAGTGGTGCTATATAGCACCATGACCACCGCAAAGAACCCCTGAAGAACCTTTTTTTTTTAGAGTGATGATAACACATAAAGTTTATTGAGCATTCGTTAAGGGTCCTTGGGTTGCTGTCTTTGGTCTCATGGCGTCAAACAGATTTAATAACCGTCAAGCACAGAGCCCCAATAAAGTCGCTTTACAATTTAAAATACTGCATTTTGTGTCTCTGATCTACCCGCCACTTGAAGAGCAGAGATGTGTGTGTGTGTCTGGAGGAAGTGCAGATGAGGAAGGGCTCTGAGCCACTGAGTGTCTTCATTATACTCTAAATGTGCTGTACAACTACATCCTGCTGTTATGGGGCCAAGAGTGACAGTCACAGTATTCTGTCTGAAAGCTGACATAATGCTTCATTAATCTTTCCTGATGATCCACGGGCATGTCTGAACGATTCTGATGGGGTCTAAATGGTACATGTGCACAAATAGCAGTCATTTTAAAAGGGATAGTTCACACAAAAATGAAAATGTGCCATGTTGTTCCAGCCCGTTCTCACCCTTTAGCGTCACATTGAACGCTATATGACAAAACTGCACTATACTATGCACAAGGCACCCTTTATCGTTAATATAACACGCAAACCCAAGGCGTCATAAATCCTTTAGCATAATATGAGACTACCTTACCCTACCCCACACCTAAACCTACCCATCACAGCCGCGTTATATGTGCGTAGTATAGCGCCGTTTTGTCATATAGCGTTCTATATGACGCTAAAGGATGAGAATGCGTTGGTTGTTCCAAACGGGTATGCATTTCTTTAGTACTGGAGTGATGGGCAATGACTGGTGGGTAAATTTCCTGAGGGCACTTACAGTCGAATGGAATGCATTATTGGCGGGTGTGGGTGTGTGTGTATGCACATATATATTTTGTTTTGTATGGACCCCATTGATTTTCAAAATATCTTCATTCTACAAACGGATGAAAGTTATACAGGTTTGGAGTCAAATGAAGCTGAGCAAATGATGACAGAAATTTCATTTTTGGGTGAACTATAAATTTGATAACGTGTGAACAGCGACAACAAGCGTGAACTGCAAAAACAAGTGTGAACCAAAAAGAACAATGTGGATTGATGCTTCCATCATTTATATTCCTGGAAAACACAAGAAGCAACTTCAAAAATGCTTCAAGCTTGCTAAAGATTGTAATCTGTCTGTATAACCCCTAAAAAGCTCAGTCATTTTTACCAACACACAATTTTCTGAGTAAAGTGAGAGAACCAATACAGGGAATCCAAACCACAATATCTAATATCCCAGGGCCTCCATCTCTGGATCACTCCCAATGACCTCAGCAGCTCCAAGCTAGAAATGAGTAGACAAAGAAAAAACATTCTCTCTCTCGTTCCTCTTCTCTGTTCCTCTCTCTCTTAAACTCTTCTACTTGTGAATTGCCACAGAATGGGAGCTGGCCAAGGCCTTCAACTCCAGCACTGCACTCAGAAATCAATATACAGTGTGGAATACACACAGAGGAAGCAGAGATCAAAACTGTTTTATCGAGCACACCAATCTTGGAATCCATCCAGAATCTTTTTATTCAAGGAACTGATGAACTTCTCTGATTTAAAACCAAACTGCTGTATAATGAGACTAGGGAAAGAAAGATCCGGTCTTCTGTGAGGTTGAATGAAAGATAAATGTGATTGAATGCTTGAATACAATATCATCTGACCTGTGTTAAAGGTCTTTCGATTGAAATGCCAAACCTTTTTTTCAGCAACAATTAATGTGTTTACAATAATCCCTTTATAATAATGCAATTCCAATTATATTGAGAGCAGATTTTGGCCCAAACATTGCCGCTGAACTGAACAGTCCCACAGGCAAGTAAACTGTTCACTAAAAATTGTTTTTTTGTTTGTTTTTTACTAAGACTATAAGACCTAGTACGTTTTCGGTACTGGGACAATTTAGCATACAATGAGTTTAAAACACTTACATCCGGTGCATACAACACTCTTTACAAATGTAATTTATGATTCCAAGAGGAGTTCAATTTATTGGCATCTATGATTCCATGAAGAACCTTTCCATTGCACAAAAAGTTCTTAAAGGGGTTATTTATAACTGCTCACTGAAAGGTTCTTTGGGGAACCCAAAATGGTTCTTCTGTAGCCTTGCTGTGAAAAAGTGATGGTTTTTGTAGCAAGTGTAGAAAGAATCACTCAATCAGTCAAGTGTAAGTTACCATGTTAAAACATTGAAGCTCAGTAAGTGACCACTTACGGCCAAGTGGCAGCTCAAGAAAGACCTTATCTCTAATGAAAAGGTCAATGTGTCCCGATACTTAACAGACTTCCCCTTTATTGAAAGGGTATAAAAATGATTTGCTAAACCAAGTCTCTCTACAGATAAATGAATAAAGTAACTATTAAAATAATGAAAAAAAAAAGACTCCCGCCGAAAACATTACGACTGAAAACCATAATATGATACAATATTTCCTCCTATCCAAGTCTAAAGTGCAGAGACAATTATACTATTAATAGGCAATACATTATTTTTGCAATTAATTTGTGGGATTAAACGCTTTTAAACAGACGTTTGCCTCCTTGCATAGACATTCAACGATATAGGACGAGGGCAAAACAAAAACTAACTGGATGGTCCAGTGTTGTTGCCAACTAAAACTATTAAATATTGCTTCCGGCAATTGAAATAAAAATAAGATATATAAAATGAAAAATTAACTGAAATAAATTTAAAGTGCTAAAATTACTAAACCTAAAACTGAAATTAATTAAAGTGACAAATAAAATAAGTTATAAATAAATAAACAAACAACTAATAAAAATGACAAAAGCACAAAATGACTAAAACTATACGAAAATGCTAATTCAATATTAATAAATACTTTAATAGTACATAAAATAATACTAAAATAACACTGGAACTATGAACAGAATACAAAAAGAGGTCAAGACCCTTAAATTATGGAACACAATATCCCACAACACACTATTTGGGAGGGGCTCAGGAGTCTATAAGTGTGGCGCTTCCTACTGAGTGTGAGACACAGGCAAACTGTTGCAGAACAGGGCTGCATCCTGTCCTCTGGCCCTCATCCAGTTCCACATACACAGACACCTTCCCTTACACTCTGGCACACGCATACTTATCATCCTTAATCTTATTTACTGGTAAGCTGACATCTACAATTTTATGGGTGTTAGCTTGGCTGTAAGGGGTTGAGGTGGGGAGGTCTCCTCTCAGGCAGACTGAAGGCCTGAGTCAGCTCTAACAGACACAGGGCCGAGACCATGATGGATAGATCCAGTCACGCCCAAGACATCAGGAGACAGAGTGGCCCCTGGGTCAGTTACATCTCTGTTGAACTGCTTTTGGTCTAAATGTCACAAAACTCATGTAACTCATCATAAAAATTAAATATATTCATACACTAATAACATTAAAATGATAAAATTTCATATTTATCAAACGTTTTAGACTAAATATGAACATAATTTTAATTTTAGTAATAATATAATTCAATATTTGATACTTATGGACCCTTTTCACTCACCGTGATGACGCGTTTTCAGTTATTAACATAGTAAATCTAGCAACTTTTTTATTTTTCATTTTTGTAAAGTTTAATGTACATTTATGACACTACTTTATGTTGAATTGTCTTGGCATGAAATTACAGACAAGTAGTTAATGCTGCTGCATGAATATTTCTTATACAACAGCAGAGGAAGTGATGGCAAATCTTACACTTTTCTTCTGACCAACATAATCAATCTCTCAATATTTTTCCTTTTTTATGACAAGTCATAAAAGCGCTTGTGAATGGTTTCTTTCCCTACTGGGGCAAATGTGAACATAAAAATTCCATTCACCACTATAGAAGTTTACCCATGATGACTTATACTTTTGAGAACTTTGAAAATGTGAAAAGGGTTCATCAAATGTTTTAGATTAATTATATTTACATATATATTATATATATTCACCCATTGAATCTCAAGTCTTCTAAATAAAAAGGCTACACCAAATAATTTAAGCTTTTACTTTGCAGTTACACATTTTTACAGCTATACTTGAGGGTTAAGGTAGGCAATTGTTTTCATAAACTTTTTGTTGTTCAAGTTCAAGAAACTCTTCACATCTTGATAGCAATGATAGAAGTGGTCTACATATATTAAAAAAGTACATCTATTGTCTGTGGAAGTCTCAGGACAAAAAAAAAAAATCATCCAAACACAGCATTCAGACCGAATGTCCTACATTCAGTCGATGTCCTACCTGCCTGTCAGCGTATGCATTTCCATACCTCCGTTCACCCTGCTTGTGCATACATCACACATCATCACAGAAAGACACAGAGCATAGCAAACAAAAGCAGCCTTTACAGTTCCTTCTGAACCCAAACAACAAGCTCATGTCATAACCAGATTTGTGGACTCGAGTCGCATGACTTGGACTTGACTTAGACTCGAGTCCCAAATTTGATGACTTGCGACTTGAACTTAGACATTTGACAACAATGACTCGCGACTTGACTCGGACTTGAGCCCTGTGACTTGGAAAGACTTGACCTACCTTCTAAAACCACAGATCAGAGTTGTAATAATCACTGACTGTAGTATAGCACTGTATCATTGACGCATGATCACAGCTGCTGATTAGCCTGCTTTCACACGTTTGGCACTGAGCCAGAGAGCGCGTGATAGAGTGCGTTCAGCAGCGCGTGTCAGTTGTCATTTATTATCACACAAGTTCAGACAGTTTTCAACCAAATAATGTTTTCATTTTTCTTTTTTAGGCATTTAAATACACAAGTACTCAGCGAACCATTTATAATTTGAGGGGAAAAAAACACTGATGTCTAAGTAAGCTGAAATAATAAACCTTTCAAATGTAATTTTGAGACATGTTATTTTTCCCCACAACAAACGCACATTTTAGCCTATAGGTAACAATAAAGTCTTCTACCTGTTCACCAGCCACTCACTTTCATGTCTTTTGGGAGAAATGGATGGATTTACATTACATTTTGTAAATGACAGGCACGTAGCCCCAAAAAGTGTCACGTGACGATTGATATGTCGCCATGGAAAATAGGAATGTTCTAGTACAATTACAGTCACGTTAACAAAATAATTTAACCAGGGACTCAATATTTTAAACTTAATGTGTAGCAAATCACGATTAATTTTCCCAATGAACAGTTACTTTTATTTTATTTATTTTTTTAAATCTGCATTGCCACTCTTCACATTCAACCAATCAGACAACCAACCAATCAACATCCACTAAGTTTGAATAAATATGATAATATTATAAATTATTATATCATATTTTAAAAGCCTTCCTGATATAAATTAGTATACATTTCATTTATTATAGTAATTAACACTGAGACAGTAGTTTGAGCAAAAAGCACTAGTGACTTGTTTAAGACTTGAAGCTCAAACTCGAGACTTGCAACTTGACTTGGACTTGTCTGTCTTGACTTGGGACTTGAATGCAAAGACTTAGAGACTTACTTGCGACTTGCAAAACTGACTTGGTCTCACCTCTGGTCATAACCATAATTTTAGAGACGGCAACCTGTGACGTTGCACTCCGAATTGTTTATGCATTTATATTTCAACACAATCAAATCAGAAATTAATCTGCAACAGTCAGGTGGTACAAATGAGAGCTCTGTAAGTTGTTTATGTCCATTATTACCATAGTGTTATGTGCTTTGAGGCATGCAGGTAAGTTTAACACCATCTCTTATGATGCTTTGCTAAATCTGCTCGGGCTGCGTGTGACCTGCACATGCATGTGTTTTGGAGGAGGTGTGAGGGTGGGATCTCATTCTTTCAAAGCTAACTTGCTATTGCTAGCCGCTACAAAAATGCCTACCCTACCTTTAAAATCATAAACTTTATTTTTCTGGAAAATTAGGACATACAGTAATTTGTTTATAGTATTATAAATCAACCCACTGCACCTGATTGCTACCTCAGACAAGGGGTGCCCAATCCTGCTCCTGGAGGCTCACTGTTCTGCAAAGCTTAGCTCCAGATAAAAACACATCTAAACCAATCTTAATCTTAATCTTTTTAGGCATACTAGAAATTTTCAGGCAGGTGTGTTGAGGCAAGTTGAAGCTTAAACTCTGCAGGACAATAACCCTCCAGGATCGAACTTGGACTCCACAGTAAGATGGTTAACATTACCTTGGTGACATATTTAAATAAGCTAAAAAAAAAACAACACCATATGTTTAAGTTTATAAAGCAAAAATGTATATGACCAACATGTAAGACCTATTAATAACAGCATAAGTGCCAAAATGTCTGCATGTCTGAAACAGACAGCTTCATTCTCAGTTGAAAATTGTTGGTAAACTGAAAATTGCACAGACCAATATGTAAACTAATCGTACAGACTGATTTTGTGAACCAGATCAACAGATTACTTGTAAAAGGAATACATTCTTCTTTCCTCGAGACTGGGCAAGTCCCAGCCAAAGCAGAGCACAGAGAACGTGCATAAATAGCTGGAATGAGAATGACAAAAAAAAAATCCCTCTACAGTGACTAAGCACAGGCGTTCCAGTACAGTCTTCCACAGACTACTGACACAGCCCAGCTGCTCGAGTTGAGAAAACGGATGGAGTGAAGGAAAATAATGGATGTACACATCCACTCCGCTCCCTCCTGCTGGTGGCTGAGAGGAGCTGTCACAGCCTGGCAGGGTTGAGGAGCTTCAGACGAAAGGAATCTGCATGATGTCTTTACAGCATGCAAGCATGTACATCCCAATGCGTACACACAGACAAAGAAAGACATCGTCAGACATTCTGAGGTGAATGTGCTACATCACACAATTACCTGAAATTCATAAGCATTTAGATAAGCTCAGAATTTAATACTAAACCTACTTTTGATCTCGATAATGGTAACAGTAATTGGTGTTTCTCTGGTGAACAGTACTGCATGCAGCAATACTGCATCCTGCATGTAAGCTCTGTTAGGTCAGATGTGAGGTGGGAGGATGAGGCGAATACAAACCCATCCATCGTTGTGTGCAGAGGGAATTCCTCACAAAAACACATGCTATTACAAATGGCTTACTAGGTTGACCATCAGGGCTTAAATCAACTTTAATGTTCCTTAAGAGCTGCAAAAGCTGATCTTAAGAGGCTAACACAGTGTACTAAGCAAAGTGGCAACTGCAACAAACGATGAGCTATAGGACATTTACATTTGGTTTGGTCAGTGCTAAAAGAAGTCATCAAAATCATCAGTATTTTGGTCTAATTTTTGAATAAAAATTCAGGCTGTAAAACGATTACATACATACACACATATATATATATATATATATATATATATATATATATATATATATATATATATATATATATATATATATATATATATATATACACACATGCATGCTTGTATATATTTAAGAAATATTTTTCACATATATACTGTATATAAATGTATAAATTTATATTATATATAAATACAAATATTATATATATAAACAATATTTCTTTCTTTCTTAAATATACATGCATGTGTATATATATATATATATATATATATATATATATATATATATATATATATAAATATATACACACACACACACACACACACACACACACACACACACACACACACACACACACACACACACACACACACACACACACACACACACACACACACACACACATACACACATTTAAATCAAGAAAATGTACTTTTGAGGCAAAAAAGTATATACGATTACTCAGTGTAATCAAATAAATGCATTAACAAAATTGAGCTGAGTTTTGTATTAAACAAGAAAACCAGTTTCACCAAAGGGGTAAAAAGAAAAAACTTGAAAAAACAGTCACTGAAATGACGAAGTGTTGTGTGTGTGTAATATGCCATGAAACTACAAAACAAAACAACTGAGATGGACTAGGCCATATATGAAAAAAAAGGAATAGTACATAAACATACTAAAATAATACAGTGTTTAAGGTCGTTTCCCTGCATTCAGCTTGAGTAGCTGGGATGGGATCAAGCATCACTACATGGGACAAGCAGTTTGGAGAATGGAAGAAGGGACAAAAAAATAAAATTGTCTTTCTTTGCACCGGTTTCTCCTGTGAGACAGACCCTGTAATAAGTTAATGGTGCCATTCCAGGGCTACATCACATTAAAGCTCATAAACCATGAGTGTGTTCATGGAATCTCAAAACTGGCAAATGAAACGGGGTGAAATTCATTTCTGAGCTAAGCGTCAATGACTGGACTGAGCCAGATATGCTTTCTTTACACCTCACAGACTGTAATGTCTGTCGCTGACCCAGCATGCACTCACGACTAGTCATAAGTCTGTTGAGTTGTAAAGTCATTAACCAGGGCTCGGTCAATACGCCACCGGTGCTTTGGGTTTGGAACAAGAGTCTCCAGCGAGTGCCTTGTGTCAGAGCTCACTGCCAAAACATTCAACTGGGTACTTCACTGACCTTCCAAAACAGTCCATTTTTCACAAGTGGGAACAGTCGGGACCTGAGCCCGAGTTAGAGTTATAGAGACTTCCAGTGTGTTTCTATGGTAACTGGTTTAGCAAGTGTGTCTGGGTTTTCATTTCATTTCATTTTAGGTTGCTAAGTTTCATGTCAGCACTGTAAGGGAAACAGAGCATAGATGACGCCTGAAACTAATGTGACATTTAACATTTTTCCTTTGTTTATATTATGGTTTTAATTTCACTAGTGTGTGTTGTTTTTAGATTGTCAGACTCATAGCCAAAAAAATTGCATATGGGTAAGACAGAGCATATACTCCATTTTGTCTTACTAGTCCTCCTTAAAAACAACTTAAATCAGATTTTGTTGGACAATAAAACACAATGACATTGCAGAGCAAAGCTGGAGCACTTCAAGCAATTAAATAATACTTGTTTTGACTAAATATCATGTAAAACTGCATAACAGTAGTTCACAATGTGTCAGATAACAAGTTTGGCAGGAAATGAAATCCAATTTGAAACTCCTATATGCAAAAATACCAACAATCCTCAACATGTTTAGGTGGGTAGTGGCTATATATTATATATCAAAATGTAATACGCAAGTATAAAATGGCCATTTTAGACCAGGAAACCAGCTTAGATTGCTCCAAGATAGGTTTTAATCAGCAAGAGAGAGCAACTTTAACCTACAAGCCTGAATTACATAGGTGATCAAAACTTTTTTTGTAATCATATTCCCAGTTTTCAAGTACATAGCCTTTCTGTCAAACAAGAGTGATGAAAAATCACAGATCTAGTCTACTCAAGAGTCAGGCACCAAAATGAAAATATGAGTGACATGGGAACAGTTTTACTCAGAGATGGAGACTAAACATTCACAAAACATGACCTATAAAAGACGTTACCCACGCAGTGACAGACCTTTTCATATCCAGCAGTTTACCATAAACCCGCAAGTAAATGCACATGGTCTAGCATTAATCTACTGTTTATTTCCCAAAAACAGAAGCTTAATTTGCGCCAGTGGGCAGATCAGGGGGGCACACATAAGCGTCCTAGGGGTCTGGAGGATTTTCTTGCGGGGCCATAGCGCCACAGTGCGAAGACCGTTGAGAGATGTACACTAAACACGGCGGAAGTCCTAAACAGCCAATGCATTCTCATCCCAGGGCGTCATATAGGTGACGCTTTTGAAATTTAGTCTAATACCTCGTTTCCACTAGAGCGGTACGGTTCGGTACGCATTTATTTGCGTTTCCACAGTCAAAAGTTGTGAATGGTACCAAAAAGCCGAACCGTACCACTATTTTGGGTACCCTTTCGTTGGGGTACCTAGCACAGTGAAAGGGTACTAAAAGCTGGAGCTAGACTCACTGCAGAACGGTGATTGGTGGACAGAGAATCGTCACTCGCGCTTGCTATAAGGGCTTAGAAGCATACAGTTGAAATATAATTCTATAATTCTATAATATAAAATAATTGTTATTAAGCTTTACTGTATATCTGATAAGTCAGATTATTGGCAGAGGTATTTGTGCACCATTGAGGACATATTTCTGAATAAAAATATTGGTTTTAGATAATAAAATACCTAAAAAAAGTACACATTGCCCCTTTAAAAATAAATCTGGTATTATCACTGATTGGCTGTGATATGCAGCACTTTCAGCCAGATATTAAAACGGGCCCTGTTTTCATTGGCCTGAGGGAATGGCAATGAATTTGACGCTAATGGCGGGCAGTTTACAAGCTAACATCCTTTCCATCGGCTCATGACATACAATGTGATATTATGGCAGCACTGAAAATAGCTGCTGTTGTAGAAAGACAACTGTGAGAGAAGCAGAACAGAGACATGAGTAGGCGTTCATTTGCCAGAATATTTCTTTCCATTGAAATACCACACGGGTGTTGCATAATACAGCACGGGCCATTATTGGATCTCGGGGTGAATCAGAGGAAATGAGCTAGCGCATTCAAGATTCTGTTTTACAGGTAAAGTGGTTCATACAGAGCAGGGAAAAAAACAATTGGGGTCTCAATTCTTCTAAGAATAAACGTTAGTGTTTTATTCTATTTTTGAGTTTTTATTAAAAAAAAAGTATTAAAAAAACAGGAAAAGAGAGAAAGGAATCAGGACATGATATACAGAGAGGGTTTGAATGTTTCCACATGAGCACCAATCAAGCTCAGATGAAAAGTTCGTTAAATCAACAATATACAAACAGTATTTATAAGCACTGCTCTCTCTGAGCCTACAGAAATATCTATGTTATAATGATTCCGATAATACTGCGAAACTATTAGGGTGGGCGATATGACCAAATTCATATTGTGATACGAGTAATTTTATTTCAAGATAATATATATCACAATACAGTTACTTTCGCTTAAAATAAGGTTGTTAAGATGAAGAACTTTAATGATTAAGAAATGTAACAAATATGAATCTTAACAATTATTCTTACATCCTTTATATGAATTATTCTTAACAATATTATACTAGTCTAACTAATACAAGTAGAGGGCTCAAGGTTACTGAAGAAGAGTAAACAGTCAGCAATTAAAGAAAAACAAAGAAACCACATTCAAGCATCAGGACAATAAATACAATAGAAGAAATATTCACAAACAGAGAAGAATGTGTGTGTGCGCACATTGAAAATCGCCGTCAGAATCAGAAAAGTATCCTGCACTGTAATGGTTTGAACGTCTTTAATTGGCAAAGCTTAAAAATGCATGAATAGGATAAAGAATGACGACGCAACACTGAAACGTCACAAGCGTAACATAAAAATACTTTACGTGTAAGTGCTGTAGGTACTAAGAATGATTCTCCTTTGAGTTGTAGGCCTACTTATTAATATTTTAAAGCAAGTTCTTCACTTATATACCATATGCTCTGAAAGTACTGTATGCAATTTCAGACTGTAAAATTGAGAAGCTACAAAAATGTTTCTCTTCTCAAGTTTTTCTTCTCCAGAACTCCAGTACGTGGAATATTCAGCCACCAAACTGAAAATATGAGGAACAAAATCACTAGCCTATATGTATGTTGGCTTGGTTTTAACCAGAGATCTGACTCATTTCATATACTGTATGATGCTGCGAGTGTATCATTAACCATTACGTACCTTTCTCGTCATACATTTGCAAGCTGCATAATGCTATGCAATAGGGTAATATATATATATATATATATATATATATATATATATATATATATATATACATTTTTTATTTTTTTTAAAACCCACCCTTTCATATCCAGAAAATCATAATTATGGCAAAAAAAAAATGCATTTCTCCAGCAACTCACCGTTTAAGCATACAAATGACAAAACATCATCTATTTGAGAACAGAAACAGAAACGAGAGGATGCTGTGTATTTGGTTATAAAATCTGTTGTTGTTTAGCAGGCATGTAGATCCAAATCAGGTTATTTTTGTAGTCAGTCTGGCACATGCGAGTTGGCACGAACGAGTTAGAAAATGTGCCCCCTCTCACTCTATTTTGCTCACCGACAAAAAAAAAATCCTCAGACAGTACAGCTGAGAACAGACTGTACTATGTCAAGAGGCAGGTAGCTCTCACTTAAGGAAACTCAATGGCCTCACACTGCAGTCTAACTTGACGCATTCCCTGAGTTGTGTTTACAGAGGGCTGGGGCAAAACCAGCATAACACAGACAAAAAGATATTTGATCTTTAAACATCATAAAGTGCACACTACTGTAAATACTCAGACAAACCCAAGTCATGAGTCTGTAGTTAGTGTGATCACCAAGCAATTTGAGGGTTGATGCAAACAAAAGTAAATTATGCATTAAAAATGAATTAATCCTGAATGCAAATCACAAAATACTGACATTTGTATTTACCTTGTATTTATGTTTTTAATTTTTAGAAGCACCTGGAAGCAAAAGATATGTGATCCGATACAACTTGTGAGCACTATATTCCAAATCTTATGAAGTCATTTCATAGCTTTGTGTATCAAATCAAAACAAAATGTACGTTTTTATTTTACAGAGAAACTTCCTCTCGCAGTATTTTTATTGTTAACCAAGTTAATTGAAATAAAATAAATGATATAAATATTACATGAACTTAAACTAGACAAAAATTAGAAATGTTGCCTTAGAAATGAACTTCAATTAATCATAAAATGGCCCTGATATGTGACTAACAATGACATCAAGAAATCATGTTCATTTCAAATATTTATATCACTGACAACAGTAGTTCGGCCAGAATATTGTCACTTAAAAAGTGAAGTTGCAGCCCTCAACTGATGTTGATGTTGTCATGTTGTGTTTTGGTCTGATGCACCACCCTACACTGATCTACCAATCACAGGAGTCAGTATTGTTGCGCCACCCGGGTTGCCAGCTCAGCTGTAGTCACCACAGCTGCAGCTACAAATGTTAACGAATTAAAAAAAAAAAAAACAAACAACAACCTCGTTACAATTCCAAAATACTTTGTGACAAAATCCAAAATAAAACAAGGACTTATACTACAGGGCTGTTGAATGCTTGATTCTGATTGGTTGAGAACGTTCTAAAGGTGTGCAATTATTTTCAGGGAAACGCACGGCTAAAGTAGTTTCAGGCAAGTTTGAACCGCATTACAGTTCCATATCACTGCGCATAGTTAACGGAAAATAGGATTCAATTCATAACAAGAGAAGACATGCAGCCCCATGCGCTTGATCTGAAATATTTGATGTCTAACTTCACAATCAACTGACACATACAGTTTAATTTTAATAAATAAAGTATAGTCCTATCTATAATAGGCTAAATAGAAAATTAAACTGAATATATAAATAAATTAATAGTCCTGCTGCACGGATTTTCGTAATTATTCCAGATAATATAACAAATAAATAATTATTGATAGGCTTACTTGTTAAAAGGGCTTTGTGTTTTTCATTTATTGGGTTATCTACTGTCAATTATAGAAAACAATAATGAACGAATTAATTAAAACGAAGTTAATAAATAAATAAATAATAATATTAATATTGACGCACATGCTTTTCTGTCTCATTATTTCAACGTCTCTCTCTCTCTCTCTCAATAACTGCATAAAGCCGGGACAGACTAGTTTAGGCCTACGCCAGTTATGAATAATACTTCTGACTGATCATGCCCAAACGCACGTTCAGCCTGTGTTCACTCAGATGGTAAGACCTGCTACTACAGTCGATGGAAACAGTCGGTCTTCGAATATTTCAGCGAATTGTAAGTGTGTCCCCCATCATTACATTAGTCTGCTATCAGTGGCTCAAACCTCCGTTACTACTACCTCTAAAATGACGTTTTGGAATTAGCAACGGAGGCATGGGATTAGATGCGTAAGAAATTAGTCCTACATACAAGAGCGCTTTAATGTCAAACACTTGACAAACGTCTTGATATGAATCATCTGAACAATGTTTTGAGGTGTGGTAACTGTAGTATAAGCGGAATAATTGACTTCAGGCCGTTGAATTATCTGAAAAATAATGCACACCCGAGATTCGTTCATTTTGATGAACGAGTTTGAACAAGAGAGTCACGAACGTGCATTACAGAACAGAGCAAGACGACCATTCAAGCTTATAAAACTTAAACTTTTTTTTCTTTTTTTTTAAATGAGCGATCGTTTCACTTGATAGGACCCTTATTCATCGTCTGGAAATCATTTAAAGCCCTTTGAACAGTTTACAGTTTGTACTGAAACTGTCTTTTGGACCTTGAACCGTTTGGTTACCAGTAAAGTGCATTATATGGAGAAAATCCTGAATGTTTTCATCAAAAACCTTTATTTTTTTTCGACTGAAGAAAGAATGTCATGGTGATCTTGGATGACATGGGGGTGAGTAAATTATCAGCAAAAGTTTTTTAAAAGTGAACTACTCCTTTAACTTTTAAATTCATATGATAGCTAAATTCATAACTTTGCTTAACTGGGTCCGTAACACATTTAAAAAAGGCATGAGAGTGTGACAGACTGGATTGTCAAATGAAGGTGTAAACTCAGCTTCTGTGCGTTAGTCAGTTTCTGTTGGACAGCAAAAGACATTTGGCAGCGTTCTGACTGCTGGCAGCTTGGCAGACAGCTGCAGTGGCGAGAGACTCGCTGGACGTGTGGTTATGTAACCATCAACATTCAGACATGCAGTTTAACATCAGGGGCTCCGCAACCAGGACCAGCACTAGCACTGACTGACATCTGATACAAATACGCAAAGGTGGTCCGAAACACTCTAGAAATCTATGCAGCAAACTTTGCAGTATATACAACAACAACCCAAAAAACCATTATGACCTCAGACAATGTACAACTTGTTCTGCAATTTGCAATCCCAACCATTGTCCTTCCTCTATATCACACTTGTGCACACAGCAAAACTCAAGCCCCTTGAGGCTTAAAAGGCAGGCAGAACTCAGAATCACAGGTGCGGGATATCACAGCTAGATCACTCTGAGAGGCCCGTCAGAGATTTAGAGTATTGAAGCAGCCCATGCTAATGACGGATCTGATGCCAGACATGCTTTGCTGGAGCTCAGCCTGGTGCTGTTGATCCCCTCTGCGCCTGGGGATTTACCAGCCAAAGCCAACTAAACCCCTCCTTCCATCTGAGCAAAGAGAAAAGAACCAGCTTCAGTCACACGGCTGATTGCCAGGTCCATTTCTTACTGAACTGAAACGTATTATTTAATCAATTCTACATAGTCCTCACCTCCATGTTTAATTATAAGCAATTTTGGCTAATATTATGTTTTTTTTAGCCACCAAACAGAGTGTAGTGTGTTTAATCATGTTTTAGTCCAAGAAATTCCAAAGATTTCTCGTCCAAAATTTCGTCCAAAAGCCAGGCGATCACAAAGACAGCTTTCAGTGCAAACAATGTATCACCTGGACATTGGGTGGAGGCAGGTACACTCTGAAAAACATGCTTTATAAAACAGTGATTATATGAGTATGTTTTACAAGAAAGTACTATTTCTGTCTACTTAAAGAAATAGTGACTTTCTACTTAAAGGAGAACTCCGCGAAACAATGAATTTCCTTTGGTCTAATAGAACATTTGGAATACCAAGTCAATCGTTCTCTGAGTTTTGTTTTACATTATCATTCCGAATGTAAAGAGTTTTATCTATAAAAACTGTTTAGCGTATAATGCTAGCACTGGGGGCATTGACTCAGTAAAAAAGAAATCGCTAGTTTATACCACTAACAAGGCTCAAAATAGCCCCACACTAAGCAATAACATAATGAGGTGTCTATACATGCAAAACAAAGCATTGAGAACTTTGTAAGAGTACAGACCGTTTAATGAGAAGATACGTTATTAAAGACAGTTTACTTCATTTATACAGACGGGAGCCATCTTAGATATATAGTCTCGATAAGTCGAATACCCGAACGCCGTTCATACAGTTCAGAAGTTCGCTGAACTTCATACAGTTCAGATCACTTGAGCACAGACGTTCGTGGTTTGACTTATCGAGACAATATTCTAAGATGCATCCTGAAGTCAGAACTGTCTGATGCAGCATGCATTTCTGTCCATTCAGTGTGAACCTAGTATGTTACTGTGTTAGGTGTGTTGTTGTATGGTATAAATTCACGATTTGATGCCCATGCATCACTAAACATTGAGGTGAAACTACATGGATATAGGGAACAAATATAAGACGTGTGAATGTTGCAACATTTATTAAAAATGTCATGTTTAATTCAATACGTACATTTCACAAATAAATGACAAGCAATTTCTGAGTGAAAATAGATTCAAAGTAAATCCTACTCAAAATGTCAGTGTAGGACAGGTGTGTTGAAGCAACTGATTCGGAAGCAATAAGGTTGGGTCATGATAAGCGACTATTCAACTAGTTTTGGTAGTTTCAACAAGTCGAAAGATAGATTTAAAGTCCCTGTAAAGTCAACATTAAGGATGTCACACCACAGAAAATGTGTTATTAGCCACCCTTTTGTGGGAGGAATGTGAAAAAAATAGGTTAATATTGGTCAATGACCTTTTAGACTTATCTGGAGATTTTATTTCTTATGAAAATTTGAGATTTTTTTTTCTTTTTTCTTTTTTTGGCATTTCTCTCGATCAGTTAGAATTCAACCAGCTGATTTCTGCAAATCCTAAAACCTAGAAAATAAAATTGCAAAATGGTAAGTAGAATAAATTAATGGTTTGTCTCCCACCAATAAGATGCCAAAAATGGTTGTCTGGTGTAAAGATAAATAAAAGAATGAATATTTGGAGTTTAAATATCACAGGCACTGCACTTTTTCCACACAGAACCTTCCCGTTTGGGGAAGATGAATTTAATGGTCCAATTTTGTGGAAGGATTACTTTAGAACAATTTATAGAACTATATTAATTCATATTCCAGAATATTTCCACTTAAAATATTTTATAAATGTATTGCAACAAAAAAAAAAGTTTAGGGTCAGTGTATACATTTATGTTTAAGGTCTATGGATATATTATTTTACGAACCACACCTCAGAATATTTCATTGTGTCTTTGAGGGTAAATGCACACATCTTGATAAGTAAAATGTTTATTTTTAAAGCTAAAACTATATAAAATGATGTATAAACAACTTTATGAATAGAGTTTATCATCAGTATATGCTGGAAAAAATTATAGGATATTTTATGATAACCAACGTTTGTGCCAACGTTTTGTGTTTACTGGGATAATCAACGGGACTATCACTAGAAATGTGTACCTTGGATAGTATACAGTTTGCATAGATACAAAATACAGAAAAATATATTTTTGACTGACTTTCTGTAAAATGTAGAGATAACATCGCCTAATGTTATCGTAGCTAGCTCATCTTTGTCACATGATCTGCATTTAATCCTTCATCTATATTCAATTATGCATTGTGTCAGGTATTTTTTGACAGACAAATGAAGCATGTAGCTTGATGAATGATAAAAAAAAACACTGTAGATCATTATACAGTATCTATGCATGAAAATGTAATTTGTACTTTGCCGGTTCATGAAAATACATAGTTTACTGCATCCCTACTAAACCACAAGGGATGTACGGAAGAGGAATGTTTGTGAGTGAAACAGACAGTGAGTGTCTGTCTTTGACTGCTGAGCTCAGCCGTGTTCAAGCATCTCACGCTCTCTTTCTCACACACACACCTCCAATATTCAAGGAAGAAGTTGGGCCAGGCCAAGCGTGAAGACACATGCAGATACACATGTTTTCAGGGAGGAAAGGACAAGAGGGGAGAAGTCTCAGACCGAGAGTAGAGATTTTGGATTGGCTTTCCTTGGGGTGTAGTCAGAGATTTTTATTTCTCTATGACGTTGAAGTAAAGAGCTGCTCCTTGCTATCAGCACTCTGATTCTGGGAAATTGTATACATTTGACCCTAAGAGCAATGAGATAAGACAGTTTAAAATATCAGAGTACAAGAGCGTAGACCCAAAAGAGCCGAGTGTTCTCCTCCTGCTCAATACGATCCATTTCAGAGCGGTCAATAATTAGAAAAGTAAACCACAACTATTGGACAAAAGCCTGTACCAGCAAATGTCTTGGCATGCCAGCAAATCTCACAGCTGTGGCCAATCTAAATAACCGAACTGTTACTTTTGGATACATGTACACAGCAATAAACAAAGTCAGTCTGGAAGAGATGTCAAAGTGCATCAATACAAAAACAGCCCTATTGGATTGAACTTTGTCCTGGACAGAAAAATATTTAAAGTTATACTTTAAAAAGAAAATTATCTTAGATATCCAGACTACATAAGAGTCGACTGAGCAGCTAACCACAGTGCATATTAATTGTTACAATGCAATTTTTAGGGATGTAAAAAACGTTTTTAGGCCAAATTCACAACAACCTTTGAAGCTTGTGGAGGTACTTTATGTACTACGATTTCCTATCTCTAATTAAATGTGTACAGTGTGCAAGTACTTTAATACGTTTCATAGTCTGTCATGAATTTGACTGGATAAAATAGTAGTCTTTTACAATGCTGCTAATATTAACCCTCCTGTTACTCTCAAATCTGATAACACTTTTTACCCTCTGGGGTCAATTTGACCCCACTAATTTAAACCTCCACAATAATGATTTTTTTTTTACAAAGGTTTGTCTCAGTTAATTTATGTCTTTGTTGACTACTTAAGTAACCTTTTAAGTTGAAATCCACCCAAAACCCCAACCTTCCCCACCTAACCCCTTATACACCCAGAATACCCATTGCACGACTATGGACAAATTTTCAAATCAACATAAAATCTTACTGATTTGACCTAAAATTGGAAAAGTATAAATATATCTGGTGTTTTATTTGTTTTTTTTTATATTTCTAAGTATAGATTTTTGTAATCTATAACATTTGGAAAGAATAACTATTTATTTTATCAAGGATAGTAACACGAGTTATGTTTGGGGTCAATCTCACAAAAATTATGTTTTCCCCTCGCCCATGGCACGGGAAACATCAAAGTTCTCACAAAAATTATGTTTTCCCCTCCCCATGGCATAGGAAAGAATTATTAGTTCTCTTGAGAATTGTGTCGCATATCATGTGAACTACTAGTGGTTCTAACAATACTACAGATATGGTTCTGTTTGGTTAGAGCCCTAAAACAGAGGGACGTTTTTTGAATATGATATTGAATATGTAAAATTACAATGAACATCATAAATTCAAATTAACATGTTATAGTGACCTCAATAAAACAACTAAAGTAAATGTGTGTGAAATTTTTATATTTCTTCTGTTTTAGGGGGCTGCGTGACGCAAGCGTCTCGTAAGCGTGGCGTGTCCTTTTTTATTTCGGCTCCCATGTTAATAGATTAGAGCTTGCACACTGCCCGCGTGACACATGGGCATGAGCCGTGCGGAAAACGCGTGCATGCTAGTAGAACCGACGCCTATTTTTCATGCGACACGCAAGCGTGTTGGAAGCGTTTCCAGGCAAAAAAACAATAGGAAACAACGTTTATGTCAATTTGTACAAGAATACATATGAATAAATTACATTTTGATGTTTGAAAGTCTAGGTTTTGACATACATTCAGATATCAAAGTAATTTAAATCAATAATACTAATAATTATCAGTTTTCAAAAATGTTGCCATTATTTTGGCCTATATAGAATTTCGTCATTTTTATATTTTAAACAATAGAGTCCTGGTGTCCACTACAGAGGTCATAAAAATATCTCTTCTCCCTTATTTTATTTTGTTTCTTATGCTCATAACAATGTGTCTTCCATATTTTTTCGGATTTTGGAAGATGTGTGATACTGATAACAGTTGTAATTGTTGTCATAAAGGCAAGAACAACACACCGCAAATCCAAATTTAGACTGTCTCTCTATGTCATCTAACATCAGACACGCTTCTGGTGTGCAAAGACACAAACGTGACACAGCCACCACGCAACAGAAACGCCACACTCACAGTCACGCCACACAGCCAGTGTGTCTCCGGCCTTACAGCTAATACTAGCTATAACAAGGAACCTTAGGGAAGATGGAGGAAATATTACTCCCTCATCATTAACAACATTAACTATAGTAAAACCTGGTCTAAGTCGGTTTCAATAAACACACAACACAAAATATAGAAAGAAAAGAAATATGATATGTTATATGAAATATGATATGATATATATAGAGGCTGTCTATGTTGCCCATCCCCATAGTCATTTGCATTACGGGAGTTAGCAATCCATGCCAGTACAAGAAAAGGAAATGCAATCCTCGTCAGTAGTGGTAGCCAACATTCCCCTGGGATCATGCCAGATGATGTTCAACACAACTGCACAGTGCAAACAAACACCTGGCCCAAATTTTGCACTATAAGACACAACTAAATTATATGACTAAAGGGTACTGCTAATATGACACAATTTAAAGTCATGAGATGAACAATTATAAATGAATAAAGTGAACACACTATAAAAGCAACAATTTCTGACAGTTTTCAGTTTTTAATTGGCATGAAGTTAAACTTTTACACAACTTTTTCCAAACCGGTGGTTATGCCTTAATTCAACATATAAATAAGAGTCACGTGTGTGCTTTTAAGATTGAGATCACTTGAAATTCTACAGTAGTGTTCATCTAAATGCTATAAAACACTAAATGTTTTAAACAACAATGGCTCCAAGGCTACGTTCACACTGTTAGTACTAATTTGATTATTTGTGTATCCGATGGAATCTAAACCAATGACTGTTCAACATTGTTTATTGCAACAGATCCGATTTGCGTTTCAATGCCGCTCTTTTGTTTCAGTCATGGCAAAGCTGGTAGATATATGCCAAAAACGACAAAAACAACTGGAATATGGAGGGGTTTGCAATACAGATGTTGTCTTATTAACAACATGACAAAGTGTATCAGCCACACTACTGCGTCTGATGAGGCAGTGGCAGAAACGTAGCAGGCTGGTATTATTCCATGTTGTCGCCTCTCTCGCTCTCAAAACACGTCTCCTATATTGTCATTTCTGCTCATCTGGCATTTGCAACAACACAACTTTGTTTCTGCAGCAACTTTCAGCATGTTTCCAAGAACAAAGTCTGACGTTTACATTTTGTGGCGTGAGAAAGTCACATAAACCACGCAAAATCTGATCTGAGCAGTCAGACTGAAACAGATTTCCAGAAATGCGATTTAAATAGGATTTCAAACCACATATGAAAGTAGCTTGAAATGGATTGTTTGCCATTCACCGTTGCTAATGCTAAATCTGATTGGATTTCAATGCACAAAAATCGGACTTTGATTGACAGTCTGAATGAGGCTTAATAAACAATGCTGAACCAGGAAGAAAAAACCTTTCAACACAATACAAAAGTGAAATAATATTTTCAAACACTGGAAAACCCTGAAGATCAACACAAGATCTGATTGCCATTGAGTTGTGAAAGTACGACACAGATAGTGTGGCTATGTGGGTAGTGAAGTATGTGACGGCACCCAAGCAGGTATGTGGAACTGTTGTGGAAGGACTAATGATTAGCCCATTCAAGTTGTTGGAACAATGCTTGTTCACAGCAAAGTATGAGGTAATGGTGCCTAAATGGTAATGATTTGGGCAGAATGACCAAAAATGGAACAATTTCATAAAGGAAAGAAAAAATAACTGGGCATATGAAAAAGACGACATGCAAAAAAAAAAAAAAAAAAAAAAAAAAACAGTTAGCGAGGTCCAAAAGTCAGAGACAACTATAGTGTAAACGCTTCTATTTTGCATTATTTAAAAAAAAAGTCCCTAAAAAAATAATAAAAAAATATATTATATATATATATATATATATATATATATACATATACACATATACACACATATATACATATATATATATATATACACACACACACACACACTATATATATTATATATATTATATATAAAAATATTTATACTTTTTCCTCTTAGTATCAAGTTCAACTTGTATTATCATATGGTGCTTCAACAGATTATTTCATTTTATCATTTTGTAAAATGAAATAAAGGTGAAAAATAATCTAAAATATAATCAAAAATATTAGAGGAAAAACTTAATGTTGAAATGCTGCTTTGGAAACTAAATGAACTGCGTCTGAGATAAAGTACTAAAATTACAAAAAAACATTTAAAAAAATTAAAGCTAAATGAAAAAAAAAACTAATAGACATAACAAAAGCACATCAAGTTTCTAAAACGTATGCTAAAATTAAAAGGAAACTGAAAACAAAATAAAAGCCTATTCAAAATATATTATAGCAGTAGGCTTATACAAATAATACTAAAATAACACGAAGCCAAAAGCAAGAAAGAAAATGCAGCAGATTTTTAAAAATAAAAACTCATTTCACCTTATTTCAACATTTTCAACAAATTCTCTATACTCTTTTACTTAAATAATATTAAAACAATTTTACTGTTAAATTAAAATTAAATCATTTTAACTTGGTTCACAAACTTTTGGGCCCAACTGTACGTGCTTCGCCAGTAACAGCAGCAAGAATTCTTTCATAAAAAGAATGCCAACATGAGGGAGGTGCAAGATTAGAGATGATAGTGACAATCACCTCCTGTTCTCTTGCTATTACAGTACTACACCAGAAACATAAAATTTTTCTGAAAGGGCGAAAGACAGAAAGTTGTCATTTACGCCTCTTGAAAACAAGAGCAAAATGCTCAGCATCTGTGGGTGTGAAAGGTGGGGGATTAAGGCCATGTCTACACTAATATGTTTTCGTTTTGAAAAAGCATATTTTTCTCTCCAGTTTTGCCTTCCATCCACACAGAGACGGCGTTTTAAGTCAATTAAAACATAGCTTTTGGAAAACGCTCTCCAAAGCAGATACATTTGAAAACGCTGTGAAGCCAGACGCAAGTTTAGTCATGTGATCCATGTTGTACCAATATATATTCACGTTTGCCAGTATTGTGCCTGTTATGTGCTATTTACTTTCACACTGTTGCTAAAATATGCACATTCTTCACATCACAGTCCTGCAAAGATGACAGAAATTGAACTCACATTTGCTGTCCTGCGGCAATACAAGAGAGCGTTTGCATTTTAGACCAAACATATGACTGAGTGCGACCGGGACGCATCAGTGATGGTGAGATATTTTGCTAAATAAAATAATCCTGTTAGAAGAATTGTGCGATAATTTTCTTATTTATTTTTTCCATCTGTATCATCTTGTGAGCTTTGGGGTTCACGCATGCGCAGAAAGCGTTTATCCACGCGCCTGGCGTTGGCGTATGTTTTCAATGGAAGCGCTGTGTTTTTTAAACGGCATGAGCGTAACGAGGCGCTGAGCGTTTTTCACGCTGAAGTGCCGAGCGCCCAGCGTCTTTTGGCGGGAGTTAAAAAAAATTTCACCCACCCGTCCAATAAGAGTGGAAGAGAGGCGGGACTAAACCACACTGACCAACCGTCACAACATTCTTTCTGTACAACGACATCAACCAACAGAGCAAACCGAACAAAATGGATGAAAAATAAAAAATTTTGGTATGAAACAAATTATCTGCGAAATCAGTTACAAGTAAACTGCGCTGCGGATATTCTGTATCATAGCAACGAAACCTCTCAACGGAAAAAAACGCTGCGCTGACAAAATGCTCTCAAGCATCTCCAGCAGAGCGTCTGGCGTTTTCAGCTCCCTAAAAACGCATTGGACACATGGCCTAAGGTGAATTTAGAAGTTTCTCATCCACACTGAAACGTCAGAAAACGCCTGAAAATGCTAGTGTGGACGGAGAGCGTTTTAAATGTATCCGGATTAATGTGAACGTAGCCTGAAAATGAGAGCTGTGATCAGTGGATCTCCCAGAACTTTGCTACTCATCAAGCAGTAAATCAAAGAGCAGGGAGTGAGCATTATGGCGTCCTGTAGCTCAAACAGCAGAGCTTTGGGGCTTGCAATGCCAAGGTCATGGGTTTGATTCCCAAGAAAAGAACTGATACGAATATACAGATGTGTACAGTACCTTGAAATGCGATGCAAGTCGCTTTGGATAAAAGAGTCTGCCAAATGCATAAATGTAAATGTATCATGACTGATGGATGACAAGGGACATCAGTCTCATTCACTGTGAAAATATCTCACCTGATGCCTTTTTTCAGACATCCCCATTCATTTCACCTGTCTTCGCAGGCGGACTGCGACTCTCGTTGTCGTTGACGGACTCTCAGAGGGGAGCAGTGTGGCGTGATGACTGGGCATTCAATCAGTTTGGGTTGTTTAAGATGACGGCCGAGTTCTTATCTTTCTGCAATAACATACCCGACAGGATGATGATTCTGTTTTTCTACTGCGATGCTGATACGGTGTCCCTAAAGAACACTTTCCTACATTTCAGATATTTGACACACAAAATATAAACTGTTAAACCACCCAGGAGTCTGTATATTAACCAACCTGAGTCCATATTTTGAGGGCTATTGTGGAATTAAATTGTTTCCCTTTATCCAAATTTTATCATAAACTCCCAATTTTCAATATTAATATACTTCTATCTAATATAAAAAATTACATTCTAAAGAAACATCTAAATAAATCTCTATAAAAAAATCAATAAAATACTAAAATCTTTCAAAAAAAGTGAGAGAACTCAAAAAATTTTACAAAATGTAATTTTTAAACAAATAAAATAATTACATACAAAGGTCTGTCATGAAGCTGAAGGCTGATTGGTCCTTAAGGATTATTTCACTTTTAAAAAAATCTTTTGCTGATAATTTACTCACCCCCATGTCATCGAAGATATCCATGTCTTTCTTTCTTCAGTCGAAATGAAATGAATGTTTTTGATGAAAACATTATAGGATTTTTCTCCATATAATGGGCTTCATTGGACCCCAACCGTTTCAAGGTCCAAATGACAGATTCAGTGCAGCTTCAAAGGGCTTTAAACAATACCAGACGACGAATAAGGGTCTTATCTAGTGAAACGATTGGGTCATTTAAAAAATTAAATAAAAAATGTTTCTGTTTTATAAGCACAAATGCTCGCCTTGCTCTGTTCTGTGATGGGCGTTCGTGACTCTCCTGTTCAAAGTCGTTCATCAAAATGACCAAATGTTTTTTCAAGTCATTTTGTTCATTCAACAAACGAAATGAACGAAAAGACTCGAAAAAAGATAAAGCGATCGTCAAAGAACACTACTTTTATTAAACAACTCAATACATGTGGATTTCTTTTGTGATCTCTATAGAAATGCTTTGAAGTATCAGATTTTCAATGGAGGCACAGAAATGAAAAATATATTTGTGTTCCGAAGATGGAAAGTCTTATAGGTTTGGAACAACATGAGGATGAGTAATTCCTTTTTTTGGATAAAGTATTACAAAAGCATTACAAAAAGTGCCAGAGTATTTAATACAAGAACTGAAAGAGCTTTGTGAATGATGAACCTGCTAATACTTAAATAATTAGAGTCAAAATTAGAATATATTTTGTTGGCCAGTTCTTTCTAGGAATTTGACTGTGCATTCATATAACATTTAAAATGTGCCAACTATCACAGCACCCCTTAGGTATAGTTCTACATTTAAAACCAAAACTTGCTAAGAGAGTGTGTGCAGGGGAGAAGCAAGCAGCGAACTTGATGTCCAACCGGTCCGTTTATGTTTGTGAACATGTTCAAGGTTGAGGTGAAAAGGAGAACAGAGATGCAGTGAGGGTTGATAAGGACAATGCAGTGTGCACATACTGTGATCCTTCAGATCTACACTTCATGCCATCCGCCGCTGATGGGGCCTGTGTGGCATGCTGTCATGAAACAAAGCACATTAACATCAGCAGAGGACGTTATTATTTTTCTTCACAGTGTGAATTTTAATGCCTCAGAATGCCATTGTTTTACTGAGACAAATCTTTCATGTCCTACATTTTGCATGTGAAAGAAATGTAAATGGAGCAGTTAAGCCAGGGAAAACCTGAAGATGAAATTCAGCCAACAGCTCATTAGTCTGACGGTTATAGCGCACCACAGGTGCTGCGGTGTCCTCGCTAACGAGGTAAGCAATGGTCATTAAAGATTCTCGCACACTTACTGGCGACACGCGGCCGTTAACCTTGATAACCTCTGTGGATTTCAAGAGAGTTTGTTACAAATGTTTTTTGACCTTGCTATGCTCTTTTCTAATGAAAGCATTAGAAGGAAGATACGCAATTAGACTTCTGTTTCTTTAGAAATAAAGTTAACTTTAACATAATAGGGCCATCTATGAGAATTATGAAGGACAGTTTAGCCAAAAATGTATATTCTTTTCTTTCTCTCATTATTCAAACACATTATTTTGATTACCGTTTTATGAATAATGTGTATTCAAACATACTGCTCACTTGACAATTATTTGCATACCATATATAACACAAAGAGAATACTTTATAGCTATTATACTATATATGAGAGAAAGAAGGCATATTAAAGATGTAGTGTGCGATTTTCAGTGGCATCTCAGCGGTTAATATATACCGAACTGAACATAATATATATAGGAACACTCATACATTTCTCATTAATGCAATTATCTAAATCAACCACTTGGCAGTTGCTACAATGCTTTTGGGGGTGTGGTCTTGGTCAAGACAATATCCTGAACTCCAAACTGAATGTCAGAATGGGGAAGAAAGTTGATTTAAGCAATTTTGAGTGTGGCATGTTTGTTGGTGCCAGACGGGCCGGTCTGAGTATTTTACAATCTGCTCAGTTACTGGGATTTCACGCACAACCATTTCTAGAGTTTACAAAGAATGGTATAAAAAGAGGGAAAAAAAACATCCAGTATGCGGCAGTCCTGTGGGTGAAAATGCCTTGTTGATGCTAGAGGTTAGAGGAGAATGGGCCGACTGATTCAAGCTGATAGAAGAACAAATTTGACTGAAATAACCACTCGTTACAACCGAGGTATGCAGCAAAGCATTTGTGAAGTCACAACACGCACAACCTTGAGGTGGATGGGCTACAACAGCAGAAGACCCCACCGGGTACCACTCATCTCCACTACAAATAGGAAAAGGAGGCTAATTTGCAAGAGACCACCAAAATTAGACAGTTGAAGACTGGAAAAATGTTGCCTGGTCTGATGAGTCTCGAATTTCTGTTGAGAGTGACATTCAGATGGTATTGTCAGAATTTGGCGTCAAAAGAATGAGAACATGGATCCATCTTGCCTTGTTACCACTGTGCAGGCTGGTGGTGGTGGTGTAATGGTGTGGGGGATGTTTTCTTGGCTCACTTTAGGCCCCTTAATGCCAATTGGGCATCATTTAAATGCCACTACCTACAGTACATGAGCATTGATTCTGACCATGTCCATCTCATTATGGCCACCATGTTCCCATCCTCTGATGGCTAATTCCAGCTGGATAATACACCATGTCACATAGCTCGAATCATTTCAAATTGTTTTTTGAACATGACAATGAGTTCACTGTACTAAAATGGCCCCCACAGTCACCAGATCTAAACCCAATAGAGCATCTTTGGGATGTGGTGGAACGGGAGCTTTGTGCTTTGGATGTGCATCCAACAAATCTCCATCAACTGCAAAGTGCTATCCTATCAATATGTGCCAACATTTCTAAAAGAATGCGTTCAGCGCCTTGTTGAATCAATGCCACGTAGAATTAAGGCAGTTCTGAAGGTGAAAGGGGGTCAAACACAGTATTAGTAGTAATTCCTAATAATCCTTTAGGTGGGTGTACATAATAAGAACTAGTACTATAATACTAGTATGTGATTTCTGATGCAGCCACTCAATGACTAAAAGACCAAATCTTGGTCATAGGAACGACATTGGGAGAGTAAATAAACTGTAATTTGTCGGATGAACTCTAAGTGTTATACATTTTCACATCACATCAGCTAGGGACACATTGTCACTGTTGCCAAAAAGTCACTTAAATCTAAAATTACAAATTACAAACAAGTATTCCAAATGAAAAGCACTGTTGCCGCTTAGTTCAAGCAACAACATGTCTCATTCGCAAGTTCTCCGCTTTGTGCTGATACACTAAAAAATATGGTAACACTTTACAATAAGGTTCATTTATTAAACATTAGTTCATGCATTAACTAACATGAACTAACCATTTGTTGCTGTATTTGTTATTCTTTGTTAATGTTAGTTAATACAAATCTAGCTGTTCATTGTTTGTTCATGTTAGTTCACAGTGCATTAACTAATGTTAACAAGATTTTAATAAAGTATTAGTAAATGTTGAAATTAACATTACCAAAGATTAACAAATGCTGAAGAAGTATTGTTCATTCTTAGTTAATGTTAACTAATGTAGTAACTAATGAACCTTATTATAAAGTGTTACCAAAATATCATTAAGCTCTCCCTCCTCACCACCACACACTGCATTAAAATACATAGCTCTAGCCAACTGTGTCTGAGGCAAACAAAGCCAAGTTTTTCATGTTACTTGAGATGATGGAAACTGTTTGATCACATTAGAGAGTTGACTTAACTCCAAACAAAACCAGCCTGAATCAAATAGTCACTAACAACAGTGTGAAACACAAACACTTTTCAAATGCATGATAACATAGAGACCAGCAAATGTACGATTCCAATGTAGTACCAGTGGTTGACGATCAATGAATGTGATCATTTGATTATAACATGCATAATTGTAAAAACTAAAATATGTAAGCTAATAATACATTTCCGAAGCAAAGCTATAGCCAGACTATAACACTAATTTTTAAACCAATGTTGATGTTAAAGTCGAAATGTCAGTAGGAAGGGGGGAATTTCCATTTCAAGCCAACTTTAAACTCCAAAAAAGATTTTACTCCAGAAAAGAAGTAGTTCCTGAACTAGAAAAACAGATCAAATTAAGAATTGTTACATTTTGAAATTACTTAAAAGCATGTCTAATTTATTTATTTATTTAAAATGGAAATGAGCTTAGTCTTTGTAAAAATGTTGTTCCAACCATGACTGCATGCCTTCCAACAGGATATGTTGAGGAACACTGCAAAAAATGTGATATGGACACTGACTGAAAGTGAAAATCGCCTTTTGTGTTCCATTAAAGTCATGCGAGTTTGTAACAACACGAAAGTGAATTTTAATAATTTTCAGTTTTGGAATGAACTATCCCTTTAAGTGCGATTTCTCACTCGAGCATTTGTCCAGTGCTCCCTGTATAGCCTACTACCACACACACGGGGGAACTCCGTCTATCCTTTCCAAGAATTAGGAGAGAGAGTCAGATTCCTGCGTTATGTGGTTTGCAATGTTACACTAATGTACTGTAGCAAAACGTTATTCTTGGCTGACCGTCGGGACAAAACCATAGACTGAAATGTGTGTTCGCGCTACATTTCTCAACTTGTTTGAACAATCAAGACAGACTTGACTCATATTGTCCGCATCGTTTAAAGAAAGTCAGTCTTCGTTTTTAACGTATGAAAAGTGCATTAGCTTGTATGGTTGTCACCGAAGACAGGGATTTAATCAAAAAGCCATGTCAAAGTTTTACTAACATACTTCATAAAATATTATTGTGCCGAATCGAGAAGAAAAATACTGAGCAAATATGTTTACTAATTCACCAAAATCCATCTCTTTTATCGAATAAGACATGTAGAAACACACACAAAAAAAAACATTTACACACGGCAGCGGCAAGACCATACCTGACACAGCTGTTGGCGTTGCTGTAACGTTAGCCATTTACTCTCCAGGGCAGCGTGCCGTGGTCCGCATCCCATCGCTTGTCAAACGGAATTGCTGCTGACGCTTCTCTCTGCGTTATTTTGACGCTCGCGAGCCAACAGGGCTTCCCCTCCTGCTTGTCAAACTGAAAGCGCAATCATGCGTTCAGCTGAACAGGGCAACAACAACAGTCACAGTGTCGCGCAACGCAAACAGTTCACACCGCACCACCCTGCACGCGACGCCCCGAGGGCCCCGCCCCCTTCCCATGCTCTCGCGGATCCTAGGCTGATTAATAATCATGAGGTAGTATCCTGCCGCGTCGCCTATTGGCCGAAGAAGTACCTTAATTTTTTTAGCTCCCTCCTCACTGTCAGGACTGTGAGGTGACGTCATGGAACATTCCAAAAATTCCTTATCCCGGTATTCTTCATTTCGAAGGGACCCTGCAAAACTTGTTGTGTGTACATCATTTTACAACCAATCACTACTTTTGCATATGGGTTTTAAAGGTTATAGTTCACCCAAATAATTCTGTCATCATTTACCAGATGGGGGAAAGTGTGTGGGTGAAATAGTCCTTTACATTGGCCCTTGGTAATAGTTATCAGTTAAACCAATATTTGTAACAGTCATCATAACCAAACTAAAATATTTAATGTAATATTAGGGTGAGAATCCCTTAACACATCCAGAGCAAGTGTTTCACAAGCAGGCCCATCTGGGGGATGCATACTGGGTTGCTTATGTCAGCACAATTCCCACAATTCCCTGACTCAGTTGTACTCTTTAGCAGAACTAAAGCTTCTCAGTTGCACTACTGATAGCATGGCCCACATGAGGACTATTAGTGGGGTTAACCATCAGCATGGACTTTAATTCATTTAACTCTTTCCCAGGGGCATGGAGGAAAAGTAAATAATAATGCTCTGTAAAAACATTACTAAACTCCCAGTAAAGTGTGGCTATTCCTTAGTATCATAAACCAAACCTGAGGAGCAAATTATCACTTCTGCTCTTTGTTTCCCCTAAAATTTCCAGAAGTTATACAAGTTCTTCTGGGAATCCGTTGATTCATACATTTCCTTTCGGGTTTATATTTCCAATCAGATTATTTCCTAATCGGCCCACCTTTTAACAATGGCCGCAGACTTGAAATGCTCAACCTCAAAAGTTCTAATTGTGTTGTTTGTTTCTGAATATACTAGTGTTCGTGACACTCTTATGAATCCGAACACAGTCCCCCTGACTACCATATGATAAACGGTTGACAAAGGAATGCTTTGTTTAACAGATGCAAATGCAGAGCTGGGTCGATACCCGAAGGACAGTTTAATTACTGGGCATAAATATAGCTTACCAAACTCCACGCCTGCTCGGCCTCCAACCTGTTATTACGCTTTTTTATATTTATTTTACAAGAATCAAATTACTCTCAAGGAAGCTGAAGAGCGGTTCTTGAGAAACTGAGAAAAACTTGAATGCGTAAGGTCACAGTGGGGTCGACTGGAGCAACATTGCGTGACAAAACCAGTGTGGTATTGTTTGTTTTCCCACCGTAATGCGCAACGGTGTCTTGCTGTTGAATAGGTCGACGTGTTGGCTCTAAAATTAGTAAAGAGATAAGGTGAGACTCTCCCCTTCTCTGTGGGCTCAACACTGTGTATTTAGAAGGCTTAGCTGGACTCCTGTAGACTCTTCGGTGTCTGGTAAAGTTCACCTGGCATTCAGGTGATGACTCATAGCCTACAGCTGCCTGATCCCATCACTGGATGCCACTGTTGTTCAGACTCCCTGTGGAGAACGAGACGGTTGCTGGCTCCATCGTCATGACAGCCGCCGTCCTCGGCTGAGTCAAACAGGACACCTGACTGGGCATGTGGCTGTGAGGTGCGTGACGGCCGAGTGGTTGGGGGTTTAGGCCATGCATAGAGGTCTGTTTTGATTGGGTTAACCGTGATCGCAAAGTTCACGCTCTTTGAACCGCATTGGAACACACTTTTGTTGGGTTTTCATTCCAGAGAGAGAGTGAGAGAGGGAAGCACAGTAGCAAGGACACTGCGTTGTGAATGCTCCACAGTGTGACAATATGATCCTAACAGGCTTATGTAACAGGGATGCCTGCATGCTCATCTTCCAGCAGACAACGGCTGCACCGACTGTTATATAACTAGATCAGCCTCCCCACAGAGCCGGGCTGCGCCTGTGCATGGCATACAGCAGCCTGCCAAAGAGAGGGAGAGAGCGAGAGACAGAGAGAAACAATGCTGCCTGCTGCAGGAACACAAAGAGAGTCAGAGATGATGCAGGAGTGTAATGTAAAATATTATATCTGGATAGTGACCTACAATTGTTTTTGTTTTTTAATCCAAAACTAGCTGTTCATTTTTAGGTCACCATGAAATCAAAACTGTCAATTCTTGTTCCATAATGGAATGTTGCAGGATTTAGTATAAAATATTCTGTGCACATAATTTGTGCCCTTATAATCTTTAATCAAAATAACTTCCCTTTCTTGTCTGTTCTTTAGTCACCGTCCCGTATACGGGACGCCTAACTTTACTTCGATTTATTACTATTAAATCCTAATCTAATTATGACAAACTATATATCGTTGGAAAGGTCTAAGACTCCTAAATATATATTTCACTGCTGTTTTTTGCTACAAATTATGTAGGAAGAGTAACCGATGAATTTTTGACAAGAGTGCACCTCTAAAAAATCTGCCTCATAACAGACCTTTGTCACAATTCTGACCTTTGTCACAAAAAGCTGATTGATCGACTTTTAATCATTGCAAATTCTGTTTTTATGCTAAAAGTTAATAATAAAACAAAAAAATCAAATATTTTTCAATAAAAAAAAATATAGTATAATATTATCCTCTAAAAATTATAATATGTATATATTATCCTCTAAAATATAATATTTTTTATTGCCTTTTTATTATATCACATATTTTAGTAGTTATCATAAATTAGGTATCATTTGAAAGCTTACGAACTCAGAATTCATCCTGTGAAAACCGCCCCTCCCCTATTAGGCCCCTCCCCTTTTGGGCATCATCTTTCATAATTTATTGTCAAAACCTTTTCTAACCTTGACAAAACACATATTGTCAGAAAGGTCTGAGTCTCAAGATTCCATATTTAGTGACAGAAGTGATATTTGGATAGAAATTTATTAGTTTGTTATGGCAGAATGCATACAATTAAATTCAATGGAATTCAATGGCACCCGGTGGCTATTTTTGGTATAACGCCTAAACAAAATCAAATTCAAAATTTGTGATATCAACTTTAAATTTGGAACACAACTTGGTTAGATATATAGCTTTCATTTTATAGTAATTTTATAGTAAAAAATATTTTGTAACATATTTATTTTATATTAAAAAAAATTAATTAATAAATTATATTTGATTTACTGTAAATGATAACTTCCATAACTTTTTCATACTTTAATTTTTTGAAGTGCTTTCACTTCAGTAATAATCTGCTGATTGTTTTCTTTAAAACAAGACCAAACTTGGGAATATATTCCAAAGCATTCTTGAATTACAACCATTTAAGTTTGTATAGTGCATTTTAATGTAAATTATCAAAAAGGGGGGTGACAGGTAAGGGGTTAATTATTTATTTATTTATTTATTTATTTATTTTTGGCACGAGGGCGAGACAACCTGTCACAGCAGTCGCAAACCACGATTATCCAATGATCCAATCAACTCCCAATGGACAAAATCATGCCATTTATATGTTGTTTGTTTCACTTTTTTTGAAATTGGAACTTTCATTTCATGCCAACTTCAAATCATAGACACATACACTAGACGTCACCTTGGGGTTCTAAGCATGCGTCAAAACCACCGCCATCTTGGAACAGGGGTCTTGTCATAGGAAGTAGGTAGGTAACGCTGCTATCTCTGCCTTTACTTCGAACTAATTGATGGTGGCGGACTTTTGTGCTGTGTATTATGTTCACACGAATGAAATCTGAACAAGGAAGAATGATTTTTTTTTTCTGGAATCAATTGTAAATACATGTCTGACCATTGGAACAAACAAGAAAATGGCATTCATGATGATTTACACTCTCAGAAAAAAAAGTACAAAAGCTGTCAATGGGGCTTTTCAAAAGGTACACTTTTGTATCCAAAGGCTGCATACTGGTAGCTTAGTGGTACATATTAGCACCTGGAATGTACAAATTAGCACCTAAAATATACCTATTAGGACCTAAAATGTACACATTACCACCTAAAATGTACACATTACCTAAAATGTACATATGACCACCTAAAATGAACATATTATCTCATGAAATGGACATATTAGCACCTAAAATGCACATATTGCCACCTAAAATGTAAATATTGGGACCTAAAATGGACATATTAGCTCCTGAAATGGACATATTACCACCTAAAATGTACATATTGGGACCTAAAATGGACATATCAGCTCCTGAAATGGACATATTAGCACCTAAAATGTACATATTGGGACCTAAAATGGACATATTAGCTCCTGAAATTGACATATTACCACCTAAAATGTACATATTAACACTTAAAATGTCCTTATTAACACTTAAAATGGACAAAAGTTCTCCTTTTGAAAAGGTACAGCTGTTGTACCTTTGTGACAGCTTTTGTACCTTTTTTTCTGAGAGTGTATGGTGATTTTATTTCCGTTAGACCTTTGTCTACATCGAGGCTGATGCATTAAAGTGGAGGGGCTCCCCTGGCGGCTCTATTGACGCATTCGTTCTAATGAACTGCCATAGCCAGGTGACATCTAGTGTATATATCTATGAGTTTAAATCACCAATGTTTTTTGATTTAGCTTTCCATTTTATTTCAGTTTTAGTTTTTTGTAATTTTAGTACTTTTTTAAGTTGATTTTTATTTATTTATTTACATTTTCTTGTTAAAAGTCTTTTATAAAAAAGTATATTTATTTATATTTTATAATATATTTATAAAATATTATATTTATTTTAAAATGTATTTTAAAATATAAAATATTATTTAATTTAAAATATTATTATATTTATGTTTTATTTAGTTAACAATAATAACATTTCTAGAAATATGGGATCATGTCAAACTGTATATGTAAACATTTGATATTGATACACATGAAATATAATAGCTCAGAGTAAAATCAATGGGCTGAAATATATCTCACTTTGTTGGCTATGTGTACACCATCACCCTTGTAATATCGGATTTTTCGGTTACTTCCACTACCATGTACATCTGATCCTTCCCCCAATACATGGAGCTCATGTTTTCAAATAAAGTCCATAAAGGTGGACAGAGATTAAATCTGAGATAAAATCTGATTGTGGAAAGGATTTAAAGATGGTAAAATGTGTTATATGGAGGTGATAAGTATCTTATATAGCCATATAGTAAAAAATTATTGAATAAACACAAGCAAGTGGGGAATGTTTAGTGAATGTTTTAGGGAATGTTTCCTCTCATCTCATGCCCATGTGAATAATTATTTTTACATAGAGCAGCAAAAGCTAGAAGCAGTTTCTTGCTCCTGGGCTTCAGAGCAGATAAACCCAACCGGGCGGGTAGTAAAGCATCACAACCCTCTGCCATTCTGCTGCCAGACTTTGGGCCTTGTGGAGTCTAATAGGGTGGTAATGTTGGGTAAATGTTTCCAGCACACATGTGCCAGCAGGACCAAAACTCAATTAGCTTTGCTCCTTACTGCAGTGTAATCCAATGTGCTAGGGTTTTACACTTAAAATGCAATTACACCTCTGACAGCTGCTTTCAGTCATTTCACTATAAGAGCAGCGCCTGCAAATCGAGTACAGTTACTCTCAATACGATTTCTCTGAAAAAGATTTTGTTCTAAAATCCAGTTACAGCTAGTTTTGCAGACTCTCAAATTGTCACATAAAGCAGGAACTCCCATGAACTAAAATTACTGTTTTTTAAACTTCTCTGGGGCTTGTGGAATAATTTCAGGAGCATGTTAGGAATGCAGTATTCTCACAAAGCCAATCAATGCAACTTGTCCTAGTGTAAACCACACACTTAGACAAATCTGGCTGATATATATTGTAAACTGACTAATGAGTTTATAGGTGTGTAAATATGTTTACAGTACATGGATATAGCAGATTGATCTCATGAAATGGCGTAGGCATATGTATGACACACCAATTCGTATTTCCATTTTTGCCGTGCTATCAACAAGCATAATCGCTTTTCAGCGTGTTTATCAACGCCGTTGACTTAAAGGGGTGATGAAGTGAGAAATCAAATCTTCCTTGAGCTTTTTGATATCTAAGAGGTCATCATATTATAAGAATATCCTGTAAGTTTCAGACACTGAAAACGTCCTTGTTAGTCCAATAAAAGCTTTTATTGACACCAGGCTCAGCAAGTCGACTCGTTTTTCAAAGTGGGGAACTATGACGACAAAGAGGATAAAACACCACCCCCAGAAGAAGATCAACACCTACTTCAACACGCCGGTTTAGCCCCGCCCACCGATTCGCGCATTATACGCATAGCTAAATGACATAAGCCTTCCTCGTAATGACAAACCGGATCCGAGCTACCGAGCAATACAAAATATTGTGCAGTGCCTGGTTGTAGAAGAAGAGTCACTCACATAGCTTCTTCTGGATTCCAAAAGGACTGCATGGATAAACTTTATTTTTAATGATGTTTTCAAAACAATTTCCCCCAAATGCACTGATGGGTGAGTTGAAACTCATTATAATATGCAAAACTGTTATCCACTCACAGCAGTGGGCGTTTACTTCCAAGTCTTCAGTGCGAGACGCCCATAAAAACCGAGCGTTTTTCCAGCTAGGCTCAAAACTAGGGTACAAAATAGCCTATTACTTATTCATTTTGATGTTTTTGAATGCAAAAACCAAGCGAACGTAATAAGTTGACCTCAGACAACAATATAATACAATTTAAAAAGCCAGTTCATGACCCCTTTAACGTTACATTAACACCTCAACTCCGTCCCTAAACCTACCCGTCACTGGGGATAATAACATTTGAGTTTATCCCTACCATCCTAGAAAAAATATCGCTCCTCAGATGTAGATCAACATTTTGCTTTGTTTCGCTCGGACATTTAAAGGCGTATACATGCACGCAAAAGATGATGGTTCGTTTCGGCATTAACATACACGCGGATAGCTCAAAAATCGTATACTCTTCAACAAAATGATCTCACTCCCTCAACCTGCTGTCAATAGGATGTGATGTCCAGATGTGCATTTCAACAGTTATGCTAAAGAAATTGTGATGGTCATGACTTTGCGTAAACATACACGCCACTTTCAAGTCAAGTGGCGTGTATATTTACGCAAAGTCATGATGCCATGTTGGATATGGATTGATTTGGTGGTTAAAAATGTTTGTTATTTTTTTGGTCCCTGAAAACTTGAAAGGTATAATTTTAATGATGCAGACAATGAGTAACTGATCCACAATTTCTTTAGCATAACTGTTGAAATGCACATCTGGACATCACATCCTATTGACAGCAGGTTGAGTATCAGCATTGTGATTTCATATTGGGTTAAAGGGTTCCCTGGAGATACACTTACCAGTCTGGCTCTGGAAGCTCAGGAGCACAGAGGGTCAAAGCAGAGATAGAACATCCTGCAGCACTGCTGAGTCAGTGTGTGTGAGTGTGTGTGTGTGTGTGTTGGTGCTGAGGGAGTGAGATCATTTTGTTGAAGAGTCTCTCTCTCTGTTCATTGTTCAGGCGAACCTGCCAGAGAGGGAGAGTTTCCAGACAGGAGTAAGTAGTTTATATGAATTGATGAGGAGAGTTATTTTTCTTTTATGCTTCTTCTAAAGTTTGTTTCTCATATAGCAATGAGATAGTGTGTGTGTGTGTGTGTGTGTGTGTGTGTGTGTGTGTGTGTGTGCAACTCCGAGAGAACAAAACAAGCCTTTAGATGAAGAGTGGGCTGAGAAATGATACAGTGAGAACACATTACTGTAGACTTCAGGGAGGAACACTGCATTATCCAGACTCAAAACGTAATGTCCCGGGTGAATAAACAGCGCGGTTTGCTCTTAGCTAGTTTACACTGGTGTTACAACCTAAAGACCACTAAAACCCATTAAATACAGTATACCAGTTGGTTAACATAATTACTAAAGAAAACAGGAAAAACATACAGTTTTTGAAAAGTCTCTTATGCTTACCAAGGCTGAATTTATATGATCAAGAATATAATAAAAACAGTAATGTTGTGAGATATTTTACTTAACTGTCACCGTCTCACAGGTGGGACGTTTTCCACTATATTTTTAAATCAATTATATCTTAGTAAATAGTAATACTGACAAACTATATATCATTTGAAAGCTTACAATCTCTAGTTTCCATAGTTGGTGACTGATTTTCTAAATATATTACAGAGGAACCATAATTTATCAATATGCAACAAGAATATTTTCATACTCATAAAGCGAGTTCAGACCTTTATTTTAAAATAGCAGAGAACATGAAAAATCATGAAAAAATGGTCGATACCTCAGTTTGTTTTCATGCCAAAAGTTCTAAAGATAGCATCCATACAATTATTTTGGAAAAAAAGGACTGAAAAGTTTGAAATATCAAGAAAAAATAATGGAGGTGCCCTTATATGGGCAGTAATGGAGTCTGATTGTGCCCTAGTGAAAAAGTTTGGTACTGTGCTCAAACAAAATCTTACTGAAAGCTAATTTTTTGAGATATCAACCTAAAATTTGAAACACAACTTGTTCAGATTTTTGGCTTTGATTTTTCTGCAGTTTTAGAGTAGCCCAGGTTTTGAAAATATATATTTTATGTAAAATATTAATAATTAATATTTTTACATTGTACATTTCCATAAACTCAAACTTTTATAATTTTTTTATCTGTTTAACTTTCTAATTTATTTCACTTCTACAAAAATCTACCAAATGTCTTCTTTAGATACAATCATATGTCTATATTCCAAAGCATTCTTGAATTACAACCATTTAAGTTCTAAATGTGCATTTTCATGTCTATTCAAAAAGGGGGGGTGACAGTTAAGAGGTTAAGAGGCTTTTATAACCATGACCAGCAAAACAGCTTAAGCAGTTTTTAAGGGCATTATTGTGACATTAAGTGAAAAATATTGATACTTTTAATAGTAAAATCAACATTGAAGAATGCTTCATGCTTAATCTGATTTCTATCTAATACCATGTTTGTTTTAGTCTGGCATGGAGAAGGACAGCTGCAAAGCCCCATTTAAAAAGTATCGAGAGACACATATCTTCCCTGACACATTTATTTTTCTCTAACCATGTTTTCATGCGGTTTTGAGTTGGCACCAAGTACACTGTTCTTAGAACCTCTGTGAAAATGCTGGACTCTAACAAGAAGAAACCAAAGGTTTCTGGCAGCAGCTATGAGACAGACCTGATTAAAAATGAGGACAAAGACAACGTGAAATGTTATACTTCCACTACAGCAGCCAAAATCAACTACATTCCAGTAGCCAAACTGAGAGAGAGAGTTCTGTGACACAGCAGCTATGTGGATCAAGAGTAACGTACAGCATGTTCAGTCAATATCTCATCGCTAATTCAGGAAGCTTTATCTCTACAAACACACATTAGCTCTCTGTCTTTATTACTCAACATCAGAGTCATTATCGTCTCTCCTCATTGGCTGCTAGCGTTGGTAAAATATAGCCATTTCAATCCTTTATCTCTATGTAGTTAATTTAAAGTCTAACGAAAAATAGATCCCAACCCATTTGAATTTGGTAATGTGACTGTTCATAAGTTTGAGGTCAGTATGTTTTTTTTTTAAATTGCCCCTAATATTGATTTTTGAAAATCAAGACCTTTCATGTAAGTGAATTAAAGCTCCAATATGTAACTTTAGTGGCCACAAGAGGGTGCCGTTTCCAACAATAACAAAGGCGAATGTGTGTGACGCATTAACGAGCTGAATGATGGGACTTGCGGTCAAGCTGATGGATCTAATAATGTTTAAGGATTAGTGAAAACACTCATGTTTTTTAACATTACAGTGGTATGAAGCAGGTCGCGATTGCTAATAAGATACATATATCACTCGCGAGTCCCGCGGATATAAAGGAATAAGGAAATTTCATCCTATTGAACTACACGCAAGTGCTGGATTACTCACACAGGTCAGTTTATTAGATGAATTAATCTTGTGAGGGAAACGCAGCGCTGTTCCACTTGGAATAACGTTACACTATCACACTAAACAGCATTTAAATGTGTGTTGAAAGTTATAATGTTATTCTACGTGTTTATGTTTGCGATACGAAACTAGCAGCTTGATCAACATAAGAATAACATACTGACCATATTCTAACATTTCATCATGTCAAGCTAATGTTATAACATTGATTTGTTTTATGTACTTTTGCTCACCTGTCTAATAAAGCTGTAAAGTCGTGACTTGTGAAGTTCTGTCAGTGTCAAGTCCAAATTAGTCACGGACGCTAGCTCTCTGTCGAGTGGAAGTCGAGTCTCAGGACGTAGCTCTCGGCATCTCAGAAACATCACACTGATATTGATCCTCATTCTAGTTCTTCTTGTTTTCCCAAAGTTTGCTTGCTTGCCATGGTCTATGATTTGACGAAACAAGAACTGGGTGCCGCTAGACGTTACTCACTATGCAGTTGTCAGCGTCTGTCGTCATGGTTACAGTCATGGCTATGGCAATACGAGCAGAAACGAGATAGCCGAGGATAGCGCGGATATTGCGTCATTTACAGGCAACATTTTTCCAGGACGGCCACTTATTAAAATTGTAATTTCTCTGAAATAAAAGAACTTTGGAGACTTTCAGGATATTTTAAGTACACAACTGCAGGAAATATATCACACTGTGCAAGTGATTTTTGGATATTTTATTACAAAATCCTTACATATTGGAGCTTTAAAACATCCTATAAATTTTTAAATCTAAAAGTGCACCATATATAAAGTTATTGTCTTTCATAAGAGTCGACTCTGAGTCAATGAAGTTAATAATTTTTCAAACGAGTCATAAGCCGTTTCGTTGTGATAAAAAAAAAAATTAGCATACTGCCCGCCCACTTATTGCGCGGGCAGACACAAGGGAAAACTTCACAGCAGTACCTTCTAGGACCCCTGGTTGAAAACCTATACGGGCGTAGACTTTCTGGCTTTACCATTATTTTTTCTGCCTCCAACTTCCATTGCAGAAAATCAAAGTACGGTAGTTGCTAAAGTTGTTTAAAAAAAAAAAATTACTTGAAATAATATGCAACAATGAAGTATACACAGCAAGAACAAGAACATGTATTAAGCAAGGAGGTAATACATTGAACCGGAAGTTGAAGCCTCGCGGTAGCTGCCATCTTGAAGCAGAACTTCACTTGAGTTAGCATTTCCATTGACTCCAATTCATTTTGGCGTCAGCTTTGACAGCGAATAACTTTACATCTGAGGCGTTTAAAGACTTCATTCGTCCATTATTTATTTCTAAAGAAACACGACAATGTATAAAATGCTCCATTACCTTGTACTGTAGCTTATGTTATGGGCCCGTAGAAGCAGTTTAAGTGAAAGTAGGCTAACGATTAGCGTCATACCCATGCGACTCTCTGTCGCACAGTAGAGAGATTACCATATGGACAGGAGAAGAAGCTTCAGGAGAAGAATCTGGGAAACGTGGAGGCAAAATGACAAAATAATTAATCAGAATACCTAGCAAAATTGTCTCCTTCTCCTAGCTCATGGACAACTCCTACTCACATTCTCCGCCTCTGCAAGTTTCAGAAGGGAATGATTCAGATTTCTCATGCCACAGCCACTAGAAGACAGACGGGTTGCTCACGTCAAATCTACGGCGTCAAGCTCTGAGTCAGTTTGAGTCTGCGCGTCAGGGACGGAAGTGCTAAAAAAACAAAAACAAAAAAACCCCGCCAAAACGGGCTTCAGTCATCTCAATGGAGTTCCAATGAGATCGCTCTTTCCACTTCTTATACTGTCTATGGTATTAAGAAAGTCAATTTTACTGCAATTGCAGGATATAGCTAGCCTGGCAAGCAAGACCTATCAAGATGTTAGGTCTGGGAACTCTCAATTGGCATACCTCAATCCGAGGGGCGGGATAAATGGTTGTCTTTCAATATCCCTCTGCACGCCATAGGATAGCGCTAACCAACCAGAGCAACGAACGGCTGTGGACGAGTGAGTCCAATGCGTTTTCCCTCCAGCAGAGCAAGTTGATATATTAAACTTTTGCCGTATGCGGTCACCATAACTCCGAACACGTCTTCCTTTGTGAATGACCTAAGTGACGTTCTCTTAGCTCCAAGTTATCCAGAGTCGCGGCCAAAGCCGGAATGGAAAGACCGCTGTTCGCCAGCTGCATCTTGTTTGTTTTTAACTAGCAGGGAAATCACCTATGGAAATCACAGCGCAGAACCGTCACAACTCTGCCGTCATTGTTAAGCCCGCCCACCAACTCTATGCACGATGTGATTGGCCGGACCAGAGTTTGGTTTTTCCTAAACGAAAACCAACGGAGAGTTGCTAGACCACACTTTGCTGCAAAATAATTTTTGCCGCCGCTAGGTGCGTCTAGATTTCTAGGCTAGGATATAGCCATATAGTATGCACTATGCACATCATTTCCCTCTCTTTAAGAATGGCTCGTGGCAGAAAATCTTACATACCATTAGCTAGTGTACTAGACCTTGGGTTAAGAGCAAGGCAATCCTAGAAATCGCATTAAATATCAATTGGAAACTTTTATAAATATTTCAGAGTATATGCCATTCAATGTTCAAACTTCGATGCTCTCATAACACCACATGAAACACCCCATAGCCTGCCCACAGAAGGAAATAAACCACTGCGGAGCTCTTGACGTCGACTCATGGGTTTGTAACACACCCACCTGGTTCTAAAGGAAAACCACAGAGAGTCATGGAACCCTGACCTACAGATACAGACCTCAGGCGTCTTTCTGCTGCGCTAGTGTTATACAAGTGTGCAGAAATATACAACCACTATTAGCAAAACACTATTGCATAAGCAGGCATTATCTATGCTTAGTCAAGCTGCCAACTGATAAACCACACATTTGAGAAGAGGGGCCTGATTTTCAGGGCCCAAAAGCACTTAACATTCAATACCTTCCTTATCCACATTCCACAACAAGCCACTCAAAACATCTCCAGGACTGAGAGGAATTTACGAAACACGTTCCCTTTTGGTATCGAAGCTTATTTTGAAACTTTTTTGACCTGTTTTTTGTAGTTTTCTCTGGCAATAGTAAAGTAACTTTTTTTGCTGCTAATGCTGCCAAAGGCTACACAATTGTGAGCATGATAATTGCTTGCAACTCCAAGAGGGTTTTATGGTCAGTGAGGCCAGTTTGGGGCACTGAGGCTAAATTTGGGTAAATGAAAAAAGCATAAACATGGATGGAGAAAGAGGAAAACCAGCACTTAAGAGGTTCAGATACCGATTTAATTATTGTTTTTACCTCCAACAATGTGCCATTTGAAAACTATGAAAAACTGCTGACATGAAATTGCATAACTGGAGTAGAATCAAGTAATTAAAGGGCACATTGTTTGAAGAGTGATGGCCATCAGTACTGAGAAATGCATATTCTCCATGATATATAGATAAAATCAGCAGCACATCAGTTCCACCTGGTGGCAAGACAGCAAATAAAAATACAACATTCTCATCTGAGACTTGATTTAAATGCCCAGGTATGTTTGATGCTAAACATTTTAGAAATTTGCAGTTCATGTCTATGTGAGGTAAAATGACTGTTGAAGCTCCGCCCCTGAAGCGGGAGCAGCAGCTCATTTGCATTTAAAGGAACAGACACAAACTGGTGCTTTTTGCTCACCCTCAAAAATTAACAATTTTATTATGCTACAGAAAAATGAGGGCTGTGCAAAAATTAATTGCGATTAATCGCATGCAAAATAAAAGTCTGTGTTTACATAATATATTTGTGTGTGCTGTATATAATTATTTTGTATATATAAATACCTATGCATGCATGCATTTATATTTTTAAGAATTATTTGCGTGTAAATTCTGTATATATATATATATATATATATATATATATATATATATATATATATATATATATATATATATATATATATATATATATATATAAAAATACATAATCTATATTATATAAATATTTTATATATGAATAACACATTTTCTTAAATATATACGTGCATGTGTGTATTTATATATACAAAATAATTATATACAGCACACACATATATTATGTAAACACAGACTTTTATTTTGGATGCCGATTTCGCCATTAATTTTTGCACAGCCCTAATAAAATTATCTGTGGAGAATTTTTAGCTAAAACTTCACTTACACACTCAGGGGACAACAGAGATGTTATCTTGTGAAAAGGGCATCTAGCAAATTTATATTCTTCAAAATCAACACTTTTGTGGTGGGGCCTGTAGAGACAAAAATATGTTTATTTATTTATCTATTATTTCAGATTATTTATATATTTGTTGAGCCCTGAACAAACTTCAATCAGTAATCTGACAAAATCCACATCCAATAATCATGACTAATTTTGATAGTAAATTATCAGTCAGATCAATATTAAAAGATTCGACTCTGACTAACGAACCTATTATATGATTTTATTGAAATATATACAGCATACACACTAATCAAACACCAGATCACTGAAATAGTACATTCACAGAAACAACTAAAAGGGCAATATTGTATGAAAATGAAATGTTATAAAACAGCAAAGGCACTTCTCCACAGGTCTGAAATAAACCTGGTCGTTTTGATAAGACGGGTAATCGCCGAAGGCACATGAAGAATTACTAATCTTGTATGTTTAGTTTCTCCTAATAATAGACAACAGATGAACCACCATGCTTGTGTTAAACCGTTACTTAGGAAAAAGGTCAAACATACTTTATATATACACAGTACATACTTCACAATCAGTTTCTTCCAATGTCACAAGCATAGCACGAGCAATAGCGAATGACTTGAGGCAGACACACCTACAATACTTGGTTATGAAATTTCATATTTTGCTTTCATAACACACGTGTGAAATATTTAACAAAATGTATGATTTTCATCCATTTAAAAAAATTGACCACAAAATTGTATGTAATTTAACTCCAGCATGTGCTTACAAGAAAATGAATAACAAAAATAAGCATTTTAGTCATTAAAAAAAAGTGTAGCGTCACGGGCGGAAAGCTTGAATCAATTTTCAGGAACAACATCTATCCATTAAATACATAAATTATTAACATATTAACCAGCCCTAAACAAGTGCTATGTAATCTTATTCCCACACTAAATTACCTATTGCCACACTAAAGTACATTTTACTTAAGCATTCAGCCAAACGACAAGCTAGATATGCTAACATGAGGCTCTGACGGGTTGACAGCACCATATTATATTAATGGATTAGTGATCTATTTTACAGCACAGCCTGTAGTTCATGGAAGTGCTGGAGACCCTGGTTCAGCGTGTGTGACCTCACGGTGGAGTATGGTGTAGTGAGCTGTACTGGGGAAGGGTGTGTCAGATTGGGCTTATCTCCTAGATGCACACGTTTTAGGGGCTCTACAGAGGACCTGGTGAAAACAATCCCCTGTTCAAGCCCCCCAGTGCACGTGGATTCCCCACAGTCCTCTCTCCCAGTTACTTGAGAAAATAACCGTGCTAAATCAGAGTGAAATTGTATATTACAGAGAGTCTATTGTAAAATGCATTGAATAAGACCCTGATGTTGAAATGCTATCACTATAAAAAATGTTTCCTCTTCAGGTAGAGTAGGTTTCTAGCAGCAGTATTATGCATATTAGTATTCGTGGCTGACCACTACGTCTCGAAGATAGTTATCAAGTTTATTTGTTGCAATAGAAATGTGTGGCGTCTGATTTGAGTAGCATACACCTTTTAAACAGACGAGTAGTGCTGTTTCCTAAATGCAATACAAAATAAACTAGCAATTTTGACTTTATAAAACACACTTATAGCAATATTGTGCTTGAAATGACTGCGAAATAACCCTTAAGGAAATTACTGAAAATTACTGAAGGTGTCGACAACACAGAAGCAGCAACAGAATATATATAACCCATTTACTTTATGTATCCATCATGTGTGGGGACAAAAACAAACATTAAAAAAAATGGTGTGCATCAGGTGTCAAGCCTCAATGAAAGTACTGAGAAGCACCCATAATCAAATCTAATGATATATGGCAACTTTCTTCACAACAGTAATCCTCACGTGTCAAGTTACTGCGGTGTAATTTTTGTACTTTTTTTAATACGTCACGGAATAATGTACTTTTGTTTTTGTCCATGCAATTTCATAAACTTGTAAGTACCTATTAGCCTTATGACACTAGTCACGAATAGTCCTTTTAAGATTTGAATTGCTTTCAATCATGCTATTTAACGATTTTTGGGATTGCAATATTTCGAACACAACACAAACACAGACAGTTTGAATGGGTGATGGAGTCTCACCCACTTAAGCTTAGCTGAAGTCTCGATTGGAGAATATGAGAGGAGCCACAAGCGTCCACAGGTAGAGCCCCAGACTCAGCCAGCTGGAGCAGATCTTCACCCACACAGCAGGCATAGTGCTCTGCATGACCTGAGTGGTTATTTCAGGTCTAAAGATAGATGTAAGGGAAAGGCAGAAAAAAAAACAGAATTTAGACCTGAGCCAATTTATGATGCAGTTCTGTTCTATTCACTGTAACTGCATGAAATGAAGACTAGAACATTTTTACAAAATTTCTCCTTTTGTGATCCACCAAAGACCAAAGGTCTTTGACAATTTCCATTTTTAGGTGAACCTTTATACCTTTAAACTATAATATATAAAGATGAACTCACTCCAGTGGTCAAGTTAAAGAATGAACACTTACTTGTACCAGTTAGTGAGAGTCATCATGATATAGAGAGAGGCCAGAAAGAGGTGGAAATGGAAAAATGAGTAGTTGTATGTGACGCCTTCCTCTTCATTATCCACAACACGCCGCAGACCGTCTTCACCCATCTCCTCTCCTCCCACAGAGCCCTTTCCCTCTTCTGTCTGCATCAGCCTGTTCACCTGAGCGTTACTGGATGAACGAATGCTGAAAAAGAACAGACACATGGACAATGGCATGATAATGATGTTCACCCCCTCACATTAATATTTGTTCGATGATTAACTAGATTGGAGAGGGAGGATTAGGAATTGATTTTAATATGGTTTCAAAAAAGAATTAGCTCTCTTTTCAACATGGATAATAATAAGACATTTTACTAAAGCACCAAATCTGAATATTAAAATAATTTCTGAAAGATTATATGACCTGTAATGTTAATAATAATATAATTATATAATCTGTAATGTTAATAATAAATATGTGTTTTAAAATATTAATTTTTAACGTGTTTTTGATAAAATTAATGAAGCCTTGACAAGTAAAAAAAATAATTTAAAGCAATTTAAACTAAAAAAAAAACAATTAAAAAAGTACCAACCCCAAACTTTTGAACGATAATGTATATTATAGTGCCAATCAAAATTCTGAGTGAAAATAAACAGAAATCTGTGTTTGAACTGTTTCTGAAAAACCGAAATAATTGTTGAAACTGCAAATATTATTTAAAATTCTGCACCACTTCTATTCACTACTCGAATAACAGATTTATTACACTGAAAATGTTGAAGGTTAAAGGTACTATCTAACTAAGATTTTTTTGTTTTTGTTTTTTAACTTGCCAGGGCAATTTTGTACTCAACATTTGTTGCTTGGCAAATGTTAATTATGAACCTTGCCTACAGGTGTCCACATCTGACACCACTGATCAATAAATCCATCTCTGGTTCATGAAAAAAATGATATTCCTAATATACATGGTTAAACTAAAAAGCCTTTAAAACACTGGGCTAATTCATTAAAACATTACAAAGGTTGATCAACGTGTTTTGGCAACAAAAAAACGTTCAATTCAAGATTTTTTAACTTTTAGCAATTAGTGAATATCAAAACAGCTGGCTAACCCATCTCTGGATCAGTTAATTATAAATGTTAAATTGTAGTGCACACTAAATCAGCATGGAAAACACCAGTTAACTACAGAAGCTGATGTGGAAATTTAGATAGTCTTTATGCATTTTAATAACAAATACTAATAGCAAAGAAGAGCTGTGAAATACACAATCTAAATCAAGTTTTGCTTAATGTACCTGGCATAAAAGGTGCAAAAGAGGAAGATAACCAATCCCACAATGCCTTGAGCATCCCACCACTGCACCATCCCAGGGGAGCTTGTGGGCATTGCCTCAGTTGTGCTGATATTGGACACCAGGCTGAGCAAACTAGGGTTACATTCACGATCTATAGGTAGAGTCAGAAAAATAAATGGTTTAAAAGTGAACATACTAACAGCAATTAATCATATACTTTACAACTAAACACTGTGATTAAACACTACACCTCTATTGGTCAGCTAATCACATTTTATTGCTTATTTGGATTGCCAATAGGTAAATTTACTAGATCATAATACTAGACCATAGCAAAATGTAGGTAAAGGCTAAATTCATAATCTGGATTCTAATGGGTAATTTGGCTTTATTCTGTAAGGAGGCTATAAAGGATCTCGTCTTTATAACACCACAAAACTCACCAAAAAAGCATCAACCTGAATAGGTTCATAAAGAAAGCTCGTCAAATGAGAAGAGAGACCAAAGTCAGGTATTTTAATCAGAGTACATATTTTCAGAGATTTTCTTGTGTGACTTACTAGGATTGTTGGTCATGGCGGACCAAGTGACATACATAGTGTACAGGGTAATAATAGAGGACTGAAGCAGACCAGACTGTGGTGAGGCATCCTGCAAAAACATGCACAAATAAAGAAACATATTTAGTTACGTACACATCAGATATTATAAACACCAGTGAGGCTCATATGAAATTACAGAATCTAAACTGCAGATTTTCAGTAAAAAAAGCTTGTCTGTTATGGCAGGCCAGCATTGATATTCTGCATGCAAAAGAGGGAACAAAGAAGTTTCCGTTAAAAGACAAAAGCTGGAGGCTAATGCAAATAGTAGATGACCTTCAGTACAACAGGGAGACTGTTTTCTTATGCACATTATAAATCAGCAGTCACGTCAGGATTTGTGTACCCAGGCAAAATGTTACATATTTCAAACAGCTAGTTAAAGCGGTTTTGTCATTTCCTGTATGTTGCTTCACATTCAAGGTCTTTATGCTTCTTAATATCTTAAAGGGGATGTCTAATGCTATTTCATGCATTCTGAATTGTTTACACTGTTAAAGGGTTAGTTCACCCAAAAATGAAAATGAAGTCATTAATTACTCACCCCCATGCTGTACCAACCCCGTAAGACCTTCGTTCATCTTCGGAACACAAATGAAGATATTTTTGAGAGGTGGATCTTGAGGTGGAATAAACTTATAATTGAGCCGCTGTAGGCACATGGAATATTTAAACATTTACTTTAATGACTTTATGAGCCGTCAAGTGCCAGTCCCTTAGGCAGCCTATGTAGGAGTGATCCAGCTCTCAGATTTAATCAAAAATATCTTTATTTGTATTCCGAAGATGAACGAAGGTCTTACGGGGTTGGTACAGCATGGGGTGAGTAATTAATGACTTAATTTTCATTTTTGGGTGAACTAACCCTTTAAATAGTTCTAATTCTCATGCTAAACATGGCCAAAGTTTAAAAAAAAAACTGTGCCAAATACACTCCTACAGGATTCATATACATTTCGTAATGTTTTTTTTCCCCCCGAGAATGACATCATAAAGGGTGGAAATTCCTTATATGGGCACTTCTCCTGGAAGAGTGCCAGCACACATCAAATCAGAGCAAGATCAACGCCCATCAACCTGCTTAGATCAGGTTACAGACCGGCAGTGCTGTCATTTTGTTTTTAGACCACGAAATCAACAATGTCATCGAAGTAGTGTGTTTTTGGTTGTTAGGGAAAGATAATCTAGTTCAGCTTCCTAAAGAACCCAGCGTTAGGGGAACATTGAGAGCAGTTAGTTTTTCAACTTGTGCAAGTCTGTTTGTTTGTTCCTGGCATTTCGATGACAAATGTTTTATGAACAAGGCCCAGTTCAACGCTGGATTTGCAGATCGTTTGAAACTGAAAGATGAAGTGGTCCCAGTGCTAAAATATCCCGTTCATGAGTCAGAATTGCAGGCAGTAAGTAACATCAAATGGCTGTGTTTTATAGGCAATCGGTGCATAAGTGCATAAAAAGTAAACAACACAAACATATAGTGAATCATAAGTTATCCAGCCAGGGATAATGCGATGATATATTGTGCGTGAGTCTTTTGCTCCACCCATGGCATGTCTCCAGGAGCTCGGCTGTTTCCGGAAAGAATCGGTACAGACACTTTGGAGATATGGATGCAATACGTCCTCAAAATTAACATGAGATTGCCAGAAACTGTGTGTTATGTCCCCTTTAATATGCTTTCTTGGCCTTTAAACAATTTGTTTATAAATTTGAGGGAAATGTCACAGAACTGCTGCATGCTAAATGTACCTCATAAAAATAATCCCAGAAGGTGCTCTTTGGTTGGGTTTCAAACATAAAAATCAGAAAGTACAAAATGTTAAAAAGCCTTTGTTGTTTTGGCTAGACATTTACCAAAACTGCACACTGATTTCACCATACAGCCTTCCTTATGCTGCTGGGTTCAGACTACACAACATCAACCAAATGTTGGCACAATCCGTTTGACGTAGGATGTTGTGGTGATTCGTAAATGGCAATGGCCGTAGAAACGCAAGAACCGATTGTTTCATCTCATAAAGAGTGTAACAGTGGAAGAAACTGGCATGAAGTTGACCAATAGGAGCACAGAAGCTTTTACAAATACAGCTTTTAAACATGGTGAAACAAGAAAAATGATGGTTTTGGTGCTGCGAGGTAGAATCATGCAATGAGAGGAAAGGGTTGTGGATCTACGGCAACAATACTCCTGCCTTTATGATGTTTTTTCTAGTGTCTACCACGACTGAGTAGGGCTGTTGGAACGAATTCCGAAATTCGAATATAATTCGAATATTTAAAAAAACAATACTATTCGAATGCTGAAGTTACTATTCGAATATTGCTTTTATATATATTTAAAAAATATATATCTATATATGCAATCTTTCTCGCGGCTTACACGCATTTGGAAATTATATGCTTTTGTTTTGTCTAATGAACAATAACGTTTTTGAATCGTAACGCAAATGTGCACGTTATCCAAGCTGTAGGCTATCATCAGGGTTTCCTATACAGACATCCCAAGTCTCCCGGGAGTCTCCCGCATATTGATAGCGTCTCCCTGATGCCCGCAAATTAGTTAAAATCTCCTGGAATCTAGAGCGAGAACATACTGCGCGCATAACGTATATCGCCCGGCGCGTGCATGGCAGAGAGGAAGAGAACGAGACCTTGCGAGTGCCGTGCGAAAGCCAGTCCCGCGCTCTCGCTCCCTTTGCAGACTAATCTCATGAAATGGCTCAAAATGCATATACATAACACACCACTTGACTTGAAAGTGGCGTGTATGTTGACGCAAAAGTCATGATGTCATGTTGCACAAAAAAGTCCAACACAGTGCTGTCAATGTCGGAGAACCAGCTTTAAAAAAAAAGTTATTAGCCAGCATGCAAGGAGCCTATCTAATAAGGTGAGCTAAGTTATTATTAGAATACAGCTGTATTTTCGAGGTTAGAACGCTGTATATCTGGTTGTTAATATCGATGGACACACGTTTGTTTCCGCTTTTTTTATTGTTAATAAGAAAGCGATCTAAATGTTTATTGTAGCAATGTTAGATGTCCCTCTAGTGGACAGAACGTGTAACAACAACCACAGGCTATAGTGGCATTGGCAATCCATAAGAATGTGTAATGTCATAAATATTAATAATAGGATGAATTTGAGCATTTAATATTCGAATATTATTTGAATATTACATAAAATATGGAATGGAATTCGAATAGTATTATAGAGGAATATTGACAGCCCTACGACTGAGTGAATAAAAATAAATGGCGAACGATAGGCTCTTCAAAGCGGCACTTCAGCTTCGGTAGTTTGTTTACGCTCTTGTTTACGGAAGCCAGTTACTAGTTCCACCTTCTCTATGACATCACGCATGTTCGATTAAGAGCAGCAAGTGATGATTGGTTTGGAAGCAACATGTAGTCTGACACATTTCTTGTCCATGACAAGAATTTAGGATAATTGACACAGTGACTATCCTAACAGGCAAAAACATTGCGTTTTTTTGGAGGGAATTTTGAAGATCAGAAATGAGACAGAATGAAAGTACTCTGACATGTGCTTTAATACTTTACCTGCACTTTTGGCAGAATGGATACCACAGATATGATGACGCAGAGAATAAGGTTGAAGCTGATAAAGAACTTGTGTTCAGCGCAGTCGTGAGGTTTGGTGTAGTATAGATAAAATGGCACAATCGCCAGCAAAGGCAAGGGCGTAATGCAGGATAGTGAAGAACAACAGACCTGTAGACATAGGATATAGTCTCATGTTTCTTTCTTGGAAAAGAGTAGCTTTGCAAGCCTATAGTGATGAACAGGATGTCTTACTGTGTATCTGCTCTCTACATACCTGAGAACCAACATTTGTTGTTGCCCTCCTCAGCATTCCTAACCCACACCTCATTCCAGGAGTGGGCAAAGTCAATTAGGAGGATGAGCTGGATCAGGATGAACATGAAGGAGCCAACAATACCAAAGTAGAACCAAACTGTAATAAAAAAAGAATAAAAGTAAACAGCTGGAAACAGTGCTTGTGGAAATTGCATACATGCGTCACACCCATGCGTATAGACAAAAAAAATAAATAAATAAAAATACAGCAATAATAACAACTCTGGGATTCCTCAAATATTATATTTTTATATATATATTTCTTTTGTTTTCTGCAGATGATAAAGTCATACAGGTTGGTGAGTAAATGATGACATAATTTTCACTTTTGAGTGAATTATCTCTTTAAACTATATTTATAACTAGGTTTAATAAAACATGCTTCTCTGAAGGGCCCATTTTTTCATCCTTAGATTTACAATGAAGCGTACTAATGTCTTGTTTTGGAAGTTACCCATGAACTCTGAACACAATGTTCTGCATCTTTAATTCCACACCATGAGGATTCTGGCAAGACAGTAACAACGCATTCTCCCTGCTAATGTAATTTGCTCTGAAAAAATAATAACATCCTATTCTACTTTCAATACCCATCTTTTCCCATGCATGTCAGAGCATTCAAAACAGTCATTAAAAAGTAATCGACTTTTCCCAGCAGAAAACCAGACATTTTATGCATCCCTTGAAATTGAGCCCTGCGTTTCAGGCTTCCCAAACTAACATCATCATGTTTTTGCTGCATTTAGAGCTTAACATCATTGCCATGCTGTCATTGTATTTCCCTTTGTGAATATATGAAAATGGAAATTGTTTTATTATGTTCTGTTAAAGGAAGAGTTCAACCAAAAACGTACCATCATGAAATGTGCCATCCGGGATGAAAAAGGCTCCAACAGTGATGCCAACTAGGATCAGAAACTTGAAGAACCAGAACCTGTTGAGAAAGTATTTGATGATAAAATCGAGCTAATATAATGTAGGAAACATTACAACAGCTACAACACTAGCAGAATAAATGAATGCTCATAAAGCATAAGTCAGACCTACCCATTCTGAATAGCAGCACAGAGGGTCTTTGCTGCTTTTACACGAATCATGATTGCAGAAAAAAGAAAAAAGAAGCACGCCATAGCAAAGCACATGCGGTAGACTGATTGTAGCCGACAATCACGTCACAGTTAACATGGTTGTCGATCCCTGGTATTGTGGACCCCCCTTGACAAAAGCCAGGGAATCTGAAGAGACATTAAAAACAGAGAAAATCAACAATGCATTGAAAGCACACGTGAAGTGAATGCGCACTGATGGTGAACCCACCTTGCGGAGCTGCGTCTCCATGCCCGGCAAGATCATGATTACAGAGCACCAGCGTCCCCAGCAGGAGGAAGAAAGAGAAGATCAGCCGGGTGACGGTGGAGTTGTTGGAAGAAGGACAGCAGCCACAGAGCAGACATGGAGCAGAGCCACACAAACATGAGGCCTGTAACATAGAAGGAGTGAAAGGAAGAGCAATTATATCACCAGGTTAACATGGGGTAGCATATTGCATATTCTGTTTTGCCAGAAATCAAACAATCTGGAAAAACTTTAAAATGCAGTGCGCAGAAAAATATTTCTAACTGTACAAAGGGTTCTACAGAGTACACACACACTATCAATCTACAGATTGTGGTCAGTTTTAAAAACGTTTTTGAAAGTCTTTTATGCTCATGAAGGCTGCATTTTTTTGATCAAAAACATAGTAAAAACAGGAATATTTTTAAATATTATTACAATGTATAATTTTGTATTTGAATGCGTTTTTAAAATGTATTTTCTTCCAGTGAATGACAAAGCTGATTTTTTAACATCATTACTTACAAGAGAATACAATGTTTAATAAAGTTGTAGTTTTTATTGTTTTTGGACCAAAATTTATTTTCGATGCAAAACTTAAATTCTAACTAACCCACTGATGACACATGGACATACTTTGATGATGTCTGTATTTCTTTTCTGGAGAAAGACAGTATACCGTACACACACAATGGAGGGACAGAAAACTTTCGGACTACAGCTAAAATATTTTAAACTTTGTTCCGAAGATGAACTTAAGGGCTTGGGGACGACATGAGGGTCGAGTCATTAATTACATAATTTTCATTTTTGGGTGAACTAACCCTTTAATCTAACAAATGACAGGTCAAAGTGTGAACAAATGGCTGAAACTAGATTGTGAAAAGTTATTTTATTTAATGTATACTTGTACAAGTTGTATTGGTTATGTTTGTGTCTTTAATAGTAAAGATACTAAATAAAGTACACAGACACAAAACAATAATGTGTTAGGCACTTTGACACTTAATGTGTATATATATATATATATATATATATATATATATATATATATGTATATATGTATATATATATATATATATATATATATATATATATATATATATATATATATATATATACATACATACATACATATATATTAAATTACAATGTCTGTTTTAATGATTTTTAATTATTCCTAATTAATTATTTTTGAGCCTGAATAATTCCTTTAGTGAATCAGCTGCAAAAAACAATTCCCACAGCATGTGCAAATAAACATCACTTTATTCTAAGTGAATTATCCCCATGAACGTATGAAAAATTGAAGCATTTTATAAAAATCAATGCATGCTTTGACTGTTAGAGCATCTTTTCATGAATAAATGACCAGAGAAGGAAGGATTTGTTGACTCTATTGAGGCAGGAATCAGTCAGAAAATTATTGCTAAAGACTTTGGCCTTCATAAATCCAGTCATGCATATTGTATAAAAGTTAAATCAAGGAAGTTCAACACATGACTGTTACTCATACTCAGCTGAACACCGACTCCCAGCAAAATTATTACAGAAAAAAAAAACATTATTGCCACTCCTTTCTATATTTCTCAAACAATACCTGTAGTAGTAGACTGAATTGGAAAACTGTATTGAGGACAAATCAGAAAAAGTGTCTCTTACTGGCACAAATATTAAGTGTCAAATGAAAAAAAAAATGAAATACTTTCCCCAAACATAACATAATAAAGAGTTGGGAATATTGTTTGGCTGTAGTTAGAACATGTGGCTGTCATGCAGTGTGTTTTGTACCAACAAGTAGTAGAATCCATGTCAGTGAAATAATAATTTACAGACAATGGGTCATTAACAGAATGTTGCATGGCATGGCAAAGCCAAATTCAAATGAACTACAAAATTTATGAAAAGAAAGTGGTGTGTCCCCTACTGACCTAAGACCAGCCGATGAAAGCAGTTCAGTCAGTTAACATATTAAAATAAATCTCACTTGTCACTTCATCAACGTTTTAACCCCAACTGCCACTAATAATGTTCCAATAATATTGGAAATTCAATATGTACAGATATTGTGTGTACTTTATGCATGTAGATACAAGTTTTTCTGTTATATCAGATCTATTTTATGTAATAGTTTTCAGCTTCAAGCGCTTTATTTCACCTAATAAGGTACACAGATCAAAGCCTCATTTTATATATTATTGAACTGAATTAAATTAAAAATTAATTCTTAGTGTGTAAGTTTCAATTCTTTGAAAATGGGCGTTGAACATTAGTAAGTTACTGGTAAACCCAAATTGTTATTCTGAAAACCTGTATAACCTGAACTACTATGAGCAAATCATAAACCGCGTCGAAACTACAAGAAGAATAAATATCACCGAATGGTTCATTTATTCATACATTGTTATTTGTTATGAAGCCAGTTACGACTTGATACAATAGATCTCAATGCAAATATGAACACACTTCCGTGTAATGTTAGTTGTTTTTCAGCGAAAAGCTCTCCAAAATTACATTTTCCTTTACGTAATTTTTTATCCACACGGTTTATTATTTATATTAGTCTGAATTTTATGTTCAGAAAACGATTTAGCGACGCTGTCAATGGGCAGCTCAGTTAACTTAGCTAAAACGTAGGAAATTAAACAGAATACTTACACAGCTCGCTAGAGAGCACAACGCCATACAGGCTCCCATTTTGTATTAAAAAATAAACCACTCCAAAACCGTCAAAACTCAAAAGACAGTAAAATACAATGAGCTGTTTCTCTTATTTGGTCAAATGATACTAGCTAGTATGTTCTTGAAGCTAGCTATTGTAACTGGCATTTGCCAACTGGTATAGTATCATAATAAAAGTTCCTTTTTTAATATACATTATTAAAACTGTGAATCTTAAGTGCTTAGCGCTACGTTGTTTGATGATACATAATTCCTGTTTTTTAAATTATAAAAACATAGAAGATGTTGTGTAAATTACTACATTTATATGTTCTCCAATAAACTCGGTTTTATTTTTATATAATGTATGCTTCAGTGTAGTGTTAACGTTAATTTTTATGTAGTGCTATGTATACTGTATTTTAAACGATGTATACATTACTAATTTTCTTTTACATTTTTGACATGTTAATTACATATGCATAGCATACTAATAAGTTCTCTTTGTGTTGAATTCTAACCTCATGAGTCCTCCACATTGTTATTTTTTTACAAGTCCTATGTTGCTGTAAATAACCATAAATACACAGCCTATAATAATTTAAAATAAATGTGATTTCTTATTTACATTAATGTGACTTGAATAGTTATAATTGTGAATTTGTGACTTATCCGCCCCTGACTGCGAGTTATGCGCCAACTAAGATGACTTCAACAACTTTTATTTTGAAACGTGAGCTCAGCAAAGGCGATGATCTGTTCAAAGCTATTTTTTACAGTCTATGGTTCAAAGTCTGCATTTGAAAATACATTTATTTTGAAATAAATTTAATTTGTGATGTTGATTTTTAAATATATATGATCATATAGCATATAGAGAATTATATTGTGAGAATATCAGCAAATTTGAAGAATAACAGTGCTGATCATACAAGCTTATTTATTTATTTTTTTGTAGACAGAGGCGGATCCAACTCCTGCTTTGAGATCTCTATGTTTGAGATGTAAGGTATATATGTGTATATATTACACATACAGTTTGGTGGTGCCAGGGTGGGAATCTATTATTCTTTTTCTTCCATGAGTTTTTATTAGATCCACAAAATCACGGTTATATGTCCAATAAAGATTTCAATCTTATAGCTTAGGTTACAAATTAAGGTTACAAAATTAAGTGACTGAAAATTCTATAAGACATTTGAGAATCCAAGAAGGAACGGTGGCATTTTAAGCTGATTAAAAAATATTTTATTGCTGTAGACGTGCTTAAAGTAAACAGTGGGGGCCCACCTCTCGGACTTGTTGAATCGACCTAATCAAATTAAAGAAGAAAAAAAAACATATTAAATAAATATAAAAACCTGCAACCATAAATTATTTATTTTGTTATTTTAAGCTTTGATTCTATTAAATTACAACGATTTTATTCCGTATTCCTTCTCGCTGCAGCGTACCCTCTCCCCTGCAGATAATTAATGGAATCTTCCTCTATGCCCCTGTCAGTCTATGGTCAATCCATAGAAATCACGATCGCAAACGGGAGCCGGGATGGTGTTAAACCTTAGGACCGCGGCAGGTGCTTTCAAAACACACCGTCTCCCGTGGAAAAGGGTGCAATAGTTCTTCAGTACCGTGAAAAATCACCATCAGTCAGGGACTGTGGATATCTGTCTATACACCGCTGGTAAGTTCTTCCCTCTTCGCTACCTCGAGCTCGGTATGCGCTTAATCTTCATTCACAGAGTATGGAAGTCATTCATTATCATTATTAAGGTGAAACGTTATACAAATCTTTGCATTAACGATCACTTGCACTGAATGCACCAAGATATACACTATATAATGACATATCGGGAGGATGGACACCCCTGCTGTTGACTAAAATTAACCAAGGATGATAATATAACCATACAAATATAAATAAACGCTCTGAATAGATGATTCTCTGTAAAACTGTTGAATTGCGATATGTGAAGGTGACAGAGCAGATCTGAGGCATCAGGGGGCTTGTGTGCAACATAAACGTTTATTGCCCATGGGCTCGTACTGCTGTCAGATCAATTTCAGCTGTAAGTTAACCCAAAGGCAACTTTCATAGATTCTCTGTAAATAAAATGCTAAAGTAAAAACCTGTTATATGGCTAACTATTATTTACCCTACCTTAAAAATTATGTTTTATTTATGTGTGTGTTAAGTGTGTGTGTTTAATTATCATCTGTTACCAAATAGTGTTTTGTGTTTCTAGGTAACACATGCTCTGTTTTTATTTTATTGTTAGCTACTATTACCCAGAGAGGCCTAGTTTAAACTTTAAAATCATCATGTGGGTTTTCACCGTCTCACTTGATTCATCACATACATTAACAAAATGATTTTAGTAGTTTAAATAGGTTTGTATGTTAGATTTACATGATTAAATGCAGTTAGAAACTGTGAAATATACTGTCAGTATACTGAAAATGGCCTTTGCTGACAGAATTTGACAATTGGTAAGATAAAATCATGTGTGAAGGCAATATTTGTGTATCATCCTGTTTACATGGATGCTTTCATCTGGTCAGATTTTGAAGGCAGTAGACTTGTATATGCATGATACCACCAGCTGCTGGTTGGAGCAGCTGAAAGCAGTAAACTGATTTATAACCGTCTGTCCATTGTTTAATTTATGTTCAACTTATGATTCTCATAGTGAGAAATTTGTTCCAGATCATTAGACGGTATGGCGCCTTGGAAGGGAAACCAGTATCATAAGAAATTACCTTCACTCACACACAGCTGCCTTTGCTTTAGGATTGTAAATAGAAAAAAACACAATTCACAGGATGAACATGACATCATCTGCTCCACTTTAGCTCTGATTCAGGTCCTCACTCTGCACAGGGTTAAGATAAATTTTCTATAATGAAAATAAATAAAATATAAAACTCAAGGTATAAATATTAGTATCATTATTTTAGACTTATAGTGATAGGGACATGAAGCTCATCTTGAGAATGATCACCTGACAGTTGTTAAGATCACTCTTGTGTCATCCCATGTTGTTGTCCGATTATTGCCTTAATGCAATTTCCAAATGTGTGTCGTCCAGTTTGATAGACAGTATGAGGTCATTCCCAAAGTGTTCTGGAGTTGTCTAGTCTGCATGCTTCAAGAAGTAAAGTGACCCCTGCAGTCCACCTCTATTTGCTTACATACCCTTTCATTTAAAGTCTGTCACTCTTCCTGTCTTGTGCAACACTATCTCTTCTGACTCTTGTTGATATTTTGCTTTTCTGTGATTTAGAACAATCATAAAATGAAGATCTGTCAGTCAGCAAATGACAGAATGTAATATCAGTAATCTGGGTGCACTGTCTCTCCCTATCAGAATTAGGTTTTCAATGTGAAGGTCGTTGCTTTGGGCTTCCAGCTGTTGTGTCAGTCTACAATAGAAAAACTAACACATCAATCAGAAAGTGCATATCACTCAGAATATACAGTATGCCATATTATGTTTAACGTACAGCAGGTTAGATTATGTTTCCCAAACACAAATTGTCTTGTTTGCCTATTTGTGTGAGAAAGCAAAACAGATACAGATGGTATAATTTTGCACAAGCTGCTCAAACTAACCCATTATTTTCTTACAAGAGATTCATCTTTAAGCAAAAGCCAATTCGTCAGCAACAAACAGGTTAAACTGTCGTAAATAACTAATATTTCTATAATGGGCCTTAGTTAAAGCAAAAGCCATTGTTGTTGTCAACTTTTGCAGTACAATATACAGTATATTTCTAATAAAAACACATTTAATATAGTTTAATCTTACTTTCAAGTATTAAAGATATACACTGTTTTTTTTAGTTTGGTAAATTCCAAACTAATTTTAATTACACTTGCTCAAAAGTTTGGGGTAAGTAAAGTAAGAAATGAATACTTTTAGTTTTCAGCTTGGACAAAAAAAAGCTTTGTGACAGTAAAGACATTTATAATGTTACAACGATTTATGTAAAAAAAAAAATTGTACTCTTTCTGAACTTTTTATATTTTCAACTTTCCCATGAAAGGAATATTTTTTTAAAAACAAATACTATATATATATATATATATATATATATATATATATATATATATATATATATATATATATATATATATAATTTTATTTTAATGTATAAAAAAACTTTATTATTATTATTTAATTAAAAAAATTGTCAAATTGCCTAACCCTAACCCTGATTCAACTTGTACATTTGATTTTAAAGGGGTGATGAACTGAGAAATCAAATTTTCCTTGAGCTTTTGACATCTAAGAGGTCATCATATTATAAGAATATCCTGTAAGTTTCAGAACTGAAAACGTCCTTGTTAGTCCAATAAAAGATTTTATTGACACCAGCCTCAGCAAACGGCTCATTTTTCAAAGTGGGGAACTATGATGTCAAAGAGGATAAAACACCACCTCCGCAGAGAGAAGATCAACGCGCTACTTCAACACGAGCCAGATTTACGCCCCGCCCACCGATTCCTCGCATTACACACATAGCTGATTCGACATCGTCCGTCTGTTCGCTTCATTTCACTGAGGATTGTTTTGACTGGAAACAAGACTGGATTTGCAGACCAATTAAGATTAAAGAACGGAGCTGTGCCGTCTATATTGGATGCGACAGGGATGGTGCAACACAAGGACTGGGTCGAACATGTATGGGCGAATCATTCCGTTGCCATTTTACAACATTGTACGTTTTTAAAACAATTTCCCCACGTGCACTGACGAGTGAGTTGAAACTCATTATAATATGCAAAACTGTTATCCACTCACAGCAGTGGGCGTTTACTTCCAAGTCTTCAATGCGAGACGCCCATTAAAACTGAGCGTTTTTGATCTAGGCTCAAGACTAGGGTAGAAAATAGCCTATTACTTATTAATTTGAATGTTTTTGAATGCAAAAACCAAGCGAACGTCATAAGTTGACCTCAGACAACAATATAATACAATTTAAAAAGCCAGTTCATGACCCCTTTAATCAAGCATCGACTACACTTACACTTGACATGGCTTGTTTCAGTTTTGTTTGTCCACACACTTAGATACATGTTTGCCATCTACTTAGCATTGATCATACAAAAGTGTGTTTGTAATTCATGCGCTAGATTTTTGGTTATTAAGAACAGTGTTCTTTCAAACTTTGAGGTAGATAACATCTGGTTTACTTTAAGATCTGTGGTTAAGCAAGTGTGGACAAAGAAGTTTAAATAAAAGGGGGGTTTAAATAAATGATAATAAATTAGGAGTGTAGCTAGGAGTGCAGTGGATCCACTCCAGCGTTGTCTCTCATCTGTAATCCTCTCAGCTTCATCACAATATGCAATATGGATTATAAAGCTACAAAAGCCACAGCTAGTCAGGACGCCTGCCATGAGAGAGACAAGCAGAATGAGAGAGGAAGTGATGCTGTCTTTAGTTAGCCTAGATGTGCTTTTACCAGTGATTAGTGTTTAATAGCCTGAGAAGAGTTCTTGAGGACTCAGTGCCTGGCTGAGAGAATCCTTGAATAATCCTTTTTATATTTTATAGCATTAGTAGACACTTTCTAGGGTATTGTGGGCCATTGCCAAGGCTTTGCTATGTGGTTGCTAAATGTGTTTTGGGTGGTTGCTATGTGGTTTCTTCCCTGCTATTTAGTGTGTGAAAAACAGTACGTCAAAAGTGTAGCAGATCTATATGTCCAAAAGCATCGCATTTGAAACAGTGGTGCGAAAAGTCTTTAGATGACGTACTTTCTGGTGAGATTCTGAAGTGCTCATTCGACTGGACACATTTACTATCTCATGAGGCCACGGAGAGGATGTATGAATGGTAGTGAAGCGACACAACTGACGCTGTTGGCCACGTGACAGTAACACCATAGCAAATGTAGTATATCCGAATTCCATTCATATTACCCATAGTCATACTATATAGAACATACTTCTTTAATGGTTGCAGAGTAATTTCAAATTCAAATGATCATACCTAATCTCACTCAGACAGTACGAGATTTTCGAACTCAGCGCTAATGTCTTAGGCCCCGTCCCACACTACTGCGCTTCGTCTGAAAATGCAGAATTAAAACAAATACCGACTCTCGTCCACACCAGCGTTTCATCTGCGCATTGAGAAATGATCTCCGTCCACATTAGAACGACTGAAAACGCGGATCACGTGACCATTCCACCAACACTGGGCATGCCGCGTGCCGGTGTAAACAGTGATCGATCGAATCAGGGAAGGGATACGTCATGACTGAGAAGCACCCAACCATAGAACCGAGCGTTCTCGTCTTCTGAAGTCCTCCGTCTTGTGCATAGACACTAAAAGAAATGGACACAGCGACCCTGTTGATTTCAACAGAGAGAGCTTGAAGCTCAACATGGGCATCTCACTTCCCTGATAGTCGAGCCTTCTGCGCAGAGCTCTGAACGACGTGACATGTCACGTGAGCAATCTGACTGACAGTTGTAAATCGTCTAGTAGCTGTGCCTACACAAATTTTAATCGTGCACAGAGACGGCGAAGCGCGACCTGGAGCAACTTTTTGTATAAGTATTACTGATTAATTATTTTGTCATTTTGCTTATTATCTATGCCATGGGCTGACTTTAAGACAGTAAAAGATTGCCTGCAAGGCTGTGCGAGCTTCTCCTCCTGTGTATACGGTAACTTCTCCACTGCGCGACGGACAGTAAAGTGGTTATGAGCGCAATTTTTAGCCTATTTTTACAAGAACGGCTTCTACGGGCCATCACGTAACATACAAAGTAATGGAGCCTTTTATACGTTGTTCGTGTTCTCTTTAGAAATAAATAATGGATAAATTGAGTCTTTGGACGCCTCAGATGTAAAGTTATTCGCTGTCAAAGTGACGCCTAAATGAATGGGAGTCAATGGGATGCTAACAGCAGGAGATAGCCCGCTACAATGGCGGCCCTCAGAGGCAGCTTCAGCGTCCGGCTGATGCATTACCCCCTTGGTTTTACGCCCTCTGGAGATTCCAAACGCAGCTGCAGCGTTTCTAAACTTGCTCCGTTTTAGGTCTCCATTTTTCCGTTTTAGTCTTGGACGGGAGGTGCAAACGTAGCAAAGGTCTCCGTTTTTAAACGAAAACGCAGTAGTGTGGACGGGGCCTCAGGTTAGAAGATCCCACCCTCAGGTCTCTAATATTCTGGTGCCTCATTTAATGTAAATCTATTAGGTTTTTATTGTTCACCGGGCAAAATATGCTTTAGAAAGTAATAATATTCAATTCGTGCAAAAAAAAAAAAAGTAAAAAAAAAAAACACAACCTATAAGCACACACAGATTGGTGGAGAAACATTTTTTCACTCAGAAATTTATAGTAAATGTCAAACAATTATACTAACAAACAATTACAAAGACACTGCAAACACTCTGAATTAAATGTGAAAATTTGAAGTAGTAAAAATAAAATAGTTTTTTCTTGTAGAACCTACTCCAGCAAATTAGGGTACATTTTTCTACGACAACAATGTGCTAAAAACGATGGTCTAAAAATGTTTTTCCTTTGTGTTTTTTGCACATAGACAACAAAATTGTCAAAGCGATCCTCATTCACATCTGTGAAAATGACAAAAAAACGCTGTATTATGCTGCCAGGCCAGTAGTTGGCGATGTTACTTTGTAAAAGAAACACTACACGCCTGTAGACTGAACAAGTAATACACACACGCATGGCATCAAAGTTTCCACAAATTTGTGTTTTGTTGTTTGTACAGAGATGATAACGCATCGTTATCTCCTAAAACACCTTAGTCGTATAAATGAACGACCAAAAAGCATAAAAAGTTTTCCGTTTGTAGTTGAAAAGTGTGTCATGTAGACGGCCCCTTAGAAAATTTATTTTTTACAGTGCATAAACAATAATTGTAATGCTTAGATGATAAGTGTTTGAATTATATTGCTTTTACACTGCAATAAACACTCGAGTCATGCCATCAGAAAAATTAAAGTGTGACGTTTTAAGTCTGCTATCGTAAAGATATGTTATCTTTGATATGTTCCATTGAAAATCTCTGCGTTAAAGACCGACATTCATTTTTTAGTTCCTGTTCTCCATGGCCTTGGGTGTCAATGATATACAGTATACCGGTATGTACACACTGATTTATGAGTCTGTTGCTTTGACAGTGTGTAAAACAGAGTGTGAGAATGTGGACCAGATATTATAAGCTTTTTGAATAAGCCTTGATTTAATTAGCAGATTGGTCCTGGTCTAGATGGTCCAAAGATGCACTCGTGCCATGTGTATTTCACTGTATTTCAGTGCAGACATATGTTTGGGCAAGCATATGCTAAGACTAAGACAGGGGATGCCAGTCCATGCATATGTTCATGTCCGTCCACCCAAGTGTTCACATACAGTATGTGAGTAGATATACACACAGAGAGACTGCATGGGATCAAATGGGAAAATAGCTAACTTGTATCTTGCGACAGCCGTGTCAAAAGAAACAGAGCAAAAGTGCATCTCAGCGCTGTATGTCAGAAGAGATTACCTGTTGCTATGCAATATAGGTGATCCATCTTGTTGCCAGAGGCAACTGCTTCCTGACTGAGAGAGAATGGAGCGTGATTTGGGAAGGCTTTGCGTTCTGTAGAGTGGCCTATTTGTGCTTGTGAAAGACAAGCCTCTGGGCCAACAGTGAAACTGTCGAGATGGGTCAAGCATAAAAATGTTTGCTTATATAATTCTGTTGTTCCCCCTGTGGGCGAAAAACATTTCTGGGGTGCCACCTCCATCTAGTGGTCAGAAAAGACATGTCCATGTGCTTATTCAGATAACCATCTGTTGTTCAAATACCATTTGTCTTTTCTTTAGCGATGACAGAAGTGGAGCCGGTGTTGGATTTTGCCTCATCGGGCCGCTCTTGGTCGCCGTAATGCACTGCCTGACATCTGGGCTCTCCTGTTGGAGTCCCTCCTGATCTGCCTCTTAAACTGGCAGAACTGTCCCTCACAGGTAATTCTTTTATACATACATTATATATATATTTGAACCATTGCACCAACCTATATATATATATATATATATATATATATATATATATATATATATATATATAATTTTTTATGCTAGATGCATAAACATGCACTACTTTATTTTTATACTTTCAAATATGAATTAATATATATATAAATAATATTATAAATAAATATATATACATGTGTGTATATACATATATATATATATATATATATATATATATATATATATAGGTGTGCATGTTAAATTGCACGGCTGTTTGTAAAAACACGGATTTAAGGTTCACTACTGGACTACTGTAAAATGAAAATATTAACAAATAATCTAACTACAAGCAACAGTACAAATAAATACAATAGTGCAAATATACTTATTACTTAAATATATATATTATATACTTACATAAAAATTACTATTAAATAAACAGTGCATGCTTTTCAGGTTGTTCGTCATGTTTGACTATAAATTGAAGATTAATCGCTATTAAAGTTACAAAAGCTATTCAATTAAGAGTAGTGAGTGATTCCTTGTCTTTTGTTGTTTGATTAATATTAACAACACAGACAGCAGGAATATTAGGCTACTGTCACTTTAAGACAATGTACGGATCCAAAATACCTATGCTGATACACATGCATAACCTTTATAGACTGTATAAATTCACTTAAGCCGGCATAACAGACTGTCTGCTAGGATACTCATCAAGGTGGACATGTTTAAAGAGTAACTAAACACTTAACCAACTTTTTTTAGTTAATGATCTGTAAGAATGGAGCTTCATAAATGCTGTTCATTGATTCGAGTACATTTTTTTGACAGTTGGCAATAAAGTCTTTTAATTTTCAAATATATGGTGTAAAAACGTCTAAGTGCTGCCCTCTTCAGGTTAAACGGAAAGCTCCTGCAGCAGGGGTACTCTCTGACATCAGCGAACTCTCTTGACACTACTCTGTCACGCCCTTGGTGCGAGCTCACCACCGCCCTTGGCAGCCCCTGGTATAAAAGCATCTGGTTCCATTGAAACTACTCTAGCTAGTCAGGAGTTGGATTTATGAGTATTGAAAACTAATCAGGATAGCATCATGAGAACCTGAACTTGAAAGACTGGACTAATCATTTCTCTTTCCGGTGCTGACAGCATATGAGCTCGTACGGGACTGACAGGAAGATCAAAAGACTCTAGATCCTGGCCAAACTTTGAAAACTGAGAGACGTACTAATCTCTTTATTCTTTCCAGTAGCTGCTGTGCTGTATGGCACGGCCGCTTCCTTTCGCGCCCATGTTATGGTGTCGTGTCACACCAGACGCGAAGCGCCGTGGCGAAGGCGCAGCCGGCCGCGCAGATGAAGCGCCAGTTTCGGACGTCAGTCTATTTTTTCCACGAGCCGCGAGTAGATCCGCCGATAATTCGGAAGGAAGTTACACCAAGACACACATCTGGTAAATGTAATAAGATTTTCGTAAGTAGCCTACTAGATGTTTTGGAATATTTAACATGACATTTTAATTATATAATGATGAAATGAACGAAATGATTCGATAGAAAGATTCGTTCATTTTGCTGACGAGAACTCAAAGATCCGAAGTCAGTGAAATGATTCAAAACTTCCCACCACTACAGCTGTCAATTAATCCGTCACTGCGGGTCTCATGTGCACGCTCACCGCTCAGCCCCGCCCTTGGCTCGTCCCCTCTGTCTCCGCTGGAGTCCTGCCCACTTTTTTAGCATTTTTCAAATTTTGCCAGTGGGTGGAGTCAGGCTTTGACCAGGGGTTTAGTTACACTTTTAAGTGCAATACTTGAAAGAGAACTCAATACTTGTGCGCTGTCTAAGACTTCGAATGAGTGTACACACACACACAAAAGAGTTCTCTTCGCGTCTTGCTCTTTGAATGTTTAAATTGGCAAGGCTTGAGTTTATTTTAAACACAGTTAGCAACTTGTGGTGTTAAGGTCTCACCTGCCTCACGCGCCATCAACACTCTGTGACAACGGCGTAAATGACTTATGTTCGAGCATACGGTACTCGCATTAAAGTTTAATGTTTTTTGTTTTTTTTATCAATGTTGTAATTATTGGGGAGCCAGCATGCGCATCAACAGAAACAAAGTAGTGGAACTGTCTTTTTTTATGCATTGTCTCTTTCAACAAACCATATTATAGATGTGTCATGATTTGAGGGAATAAGTACAGTTCAGAATTGTTTTAATTTAATTTTTTTATACAGAGAACCTTTACACCCCTAATATATACACACACTCACACATTTATGTTTGTGCTGTCAAATCGATTTATCACATCTAACATATAGGCTAGGTTTGTGTGTGTGTGTGTGTGTGTGTGTGTGTGTATAATGTGTATATAAACACATATACACACACACACACACATAAACTAACTTTCACCGAATTTTTTTTCTAATTATGCTCAGCTCCGTAATATTATTTGAAATTTGAGTCGGTTGTTAATGAATTGGTCAAACTGGTTCACATGTGATTCATAAATCACCTGTGATTAATTAATCTCCTGTGTGATTCACCACCAAGGGATACATGCCTTTGGTGTGAGAGACCCGGTTCGAATCCACTGTGAAACACCAATGTGTCCCTGAGCAAGACACAAGACCCCTAGTTTCTTCACAGAGGCATGCGACTTCTGACATATATAGCAATTGTGAGAGTCGCTTTTGCAGTAAAGGCTGTCAGCTAAATGTAATGTAAATGTAAATTAATCAGATCGCACTTTATTTGAATGCACATTACATTCAAAAAGTGAGGGAACAATGGTATTGGGGTGGAAAGATAATTTCAGTAATGAATTTGCTATTATTATTTGCCTCTCTGTTTCAGACGGTCCAGGTGATGCTCA
>JAQIUQ010003078.1:0-23539 GCA_030378365.1 Hybognathus amarus
AGGATGATACTATATAAATAAACTTATATAACAATATTTGATACTGAGTGTAGGAAATATATATATGTATATATGTATACTATACATACATAGAACTTGCTATATACATTAAATACATTTTAAAAATTTTCTATTAGAATTTCCACCCTGTTAGGTTTATAGACCTAACAGGGTGGAAAATTCTGGAGCAAAGTTAGAATTTTTACTTTTATAACTGTGTCAGATTTGTTTAAAAAAAATTTGATGGGACAAACATTCTTCATAACAAAGCCTAACAGGGTGGAACTTTAAGGCTGGGACAAGCAGGATAACATCTCAAAAACTAAAAAAAAATTTCAGGAGTAAGAGCTTAAAACTTACCTCAGTTTGCTACAGTTGAATTCCAGCAGGTAAAAGAAATTACTTCTTGAAAATGGACTCAATGAAATTGCAATACAGATTTGAAGGCAAAAAGTACATACTAACAGGGTGGAAGATGACTTCAGGGACGCAGTAATTTAAGAAAATTTTAAGAAAAAGACCTATATTTTCACATGATTTATATGTATGATTAGATGCAATTTAGCCTAGTCTATAACATAATTAAAAAAATATGTTGAGGTTTTTGTCATGTCGTGGTTTATATTTCTTGCAGAAGTTGATTACTGTGCACTGAGGACATGATATAATTGAATGCATAGGCCTACAGCAATTAAAATGATGTAGAATACAAAATAGTATTTTTAATGTCTCTTATCTATGTTTAAATTGTAAAGAATACTTAAATCTACAATTTAAGCCATTTGTTATAAATATGTGTGACTCATTTTAGAGAAATTATGAGTATATAAATCATTGGGACAGGAAAAGTCTTCCGCACACCAGGAATAAGCCCATAATTAATACAATAGAACATATAGAATCAGTAGGCCTAGTATTCTTGCATATCAGGGCTGCACGTATGTTTTTTAAATACCCAGGTTCCATAAATGATATTGATTCAGGGGGTTCGGGGCATGGTCCCCGAGAAATTTTGAGTTTCCTGATCTCAACATGAGCATTTTAAGGTGTTTTGATGGCCAAAAAAATTATGACAGTATAGCTTTAAAAGCATGAAGTAGCCTATTTGATCAGATTCTTAAACATGAGAATCAGTTCCAGTTTCAGCTACTTTTTCTTTCCTAAATTAACCAATGTTTTTGGACTAATCTGTTAACTTAAATGGTTCAAATGCTCACTCAAAAAGACAGTCACTTGTCGCCGCCATCTGGCTTAATAATGCAAGTTAGCCTACGCAAATACAGACAAGCAGATACAAACAGTGAAAAGTCGAACACATTCGAAAAAAACGTTATAGCCTACAAATATATTTATTACAATAATAATGGCAATATTTAATAGGGTGCTTGTGTTGTTAAAATGATCTTATCATTTCCACTGTCTTATTTTAGCTACTTGCATCTTATCTCGCACTGAATGATCGTTAACTGAAGTGAAGCGTCGCGTTGGGATTAGCGCTCGGCTCGCGCTTCTGTGAACAAAAATCCTGCATTCTTTTGGTTTCAAACATTTCGGACATTGACGAGCAGGTGTTTGAGTGCTGAAGCAGATCAGATGAGAAGGTCAGTTATCGTCGCAATGGGAGAATCATTGCAGCAACAAATTAGAGTTAATATTCAGGGGTACAACACTGACTGGTTGTTTTTTTTTATTCATGAAATTGGATTAGCAACTAAATGATGCGCATCCGTGGGGATTTAGAAGTGGGTATACGCAATGCCGACTGAAAAAGAAGTACGCCGTACACCTGGACCTATTGCGTTGACATCTAATTTATGCAAACTTATGGAACGGATGGTTATGAATAGGTTGACGTATGAAATGGAGAGTAAAAACATTCTGTCAGTATGTCAAAGCGGATTTAGAAAAAGGAGAAATGCGATGGACTCAATTCTGAGTTTGGAGGCGGAAATTCGAAAGGCTCAAATTATTAAAGAAATGTGGGAGTGTTTTTCGATGTTGAAAAGGCTTATGATCATATGTTGTGGAAAGAATTGGTCTGTTTATGAAATTGGAAAGTTTGGGAATTGAGGGAAAAATGTATAACTGGATTTCAAGTTTTTTGTTTGGAAGAACGATTCATGTTGAGTGGGGTCGGAATATTCTAGGATTCTCTCAATTGGCTTCATGTGCACAGCTACACTACTTCCTGAACTTAAGCCAGCTCCTTTGTTTCCTGTCTGCCATTATTGGCCAAGCTTGATTAATTCAGGTGTGTCTGATTATTGTTGCCGTGACTACTGAGGTCAGGCACACCTGAACTAATACATTTGTCCAATAATGGCAGACAGGAAACAAAGGAGCTGGCTTAAGTTCAGGAAGTAGTGCAGATGTGCATAAAGCCAATTGAGAATGGAACTCTTCAGGGAAGTGTGAGCAGCCCTATTCTTTTTAACTTAATGATTAGTGACATATTTAGCAATATTGAAACTGGAATAGGAAGATCATTGTATGCAGACGACGGGGCATTGTGGGAAAAGGGACGTAATATGCTGTTTGTAGAAAATAAAATGCAAAAAGCAGTGAAGGAGGTGGAGAAATGGGCGAATAGTTGGGGTTTCCAGTTTTCTGTGGTAAAGACACAAGTAATTTGGGTAACACTTTACAATAAGGTTCATTAGTTACTACATTAGTTAACATTAACAAGGAATGAACAATACTTCTTCAGCATTTGTTAATATTTGGTAATGTTAATTTCAACATTTACTAATACTTTATTAAAATCTTGTTAACATTAGTTAATGCACTGTGAACTAACATGAACAACAATGAACAGCTAGATTTGTATTAACTAACGTTAACAAAGAATAACAAATACAGTAACAAATGGTTAGTTAATGTTAGTTAATGCATGAACTAATGTTTAATAAATGAACCTTATTGTAAAGTGTTACCGTAATTTGTTTCACTAAGAAAAATAACCCTAAGTTAAATATTAAAATGCATGGTCATCAGCTGGAACAAGTCAAAGTAGTGACATTTCTGGGGATGTGGATGGATTCTAAATTAAATTTTGGAGTTCATGTTCAGAAATTGATAGAAAAGTGTAAAAAAGGAATACATGTTTTAAGATGCTTGTCAGGTGTTGATTGGTGGGCAAGTTGTTAGTCACTGAAAAGAATTTATTGTGCTGTGAGTGATCAGGTCAAATATGGACTACTATGAAGTATGGTATACAGTTCTGCGAATAAAACTTTTACTTAAAAAAATACAAGTAATACAAAATCAGGCCTTGCGAATTTATTGTGGAGCATTTAAATCTTCTCCGTTAGTATCACTACAAGTTGAATTGGGAGAATTACCGTTGGAACAAACGCAGACTGCAATTGAGGATGAGATACTTATCTGGTGTATGTGGACATTTGGAAAGTCATCCAGTAAAAATCCAGTAAAGAAATGTTGGGAATATGAATACAAAGAAATAGCAAGCTTTGGTTGGTTAGTACGGAAGGAGGCACACAGTTTTGTATTGAGAGAACAGTTAATAGCCCCATGTGTTCCAATACCAGCAATTCCTCCTTGGATGTATCCCATGCCATTAATTGATTTAGAAATACATAAAGAAATAAATAAACCAATTAGAATATCAACTGAATCAAGTAGTTAAACAGTATGTAGATCGAGAGTACTATTCCATATTACAGGTATTTACGGATGGGTCAAAGGATCCAGAGTCTGGAAGAACTGCAGCAGCAGTATTTATTCCTACATTTAATATTAAAATTGCTAAAAGAATATCGGATCATGTTTCGGTATTTACTACTGAATTAATAGTTATCATATTAGCACTACAGTGGATTATAGAAGTTCAACCAGCAAGATCTGTGATCTGTACTGATTCAATGGCTGCTCATAGTCTTATGAGTGGAAAATCGGAATATCGGCAAGATTGAATATATTTTAAGTTTTGCAGCGTTTATTTAGAGCAAGGCAGTTAGGGATATTAAATCATTCACAAATAGAAGTGAATGTATCACTAGCGGTTGCTAGGGTGTTGCTAGGCGGTTGCTAGGGTGTTGCTAGGCGGTTGCTCAGGGTGTTGCTAGGCGGTTGCTAAGTGGTTGCTATGGTTTTCTGGGTGGTTGCTAGGGTGTTCTGGGTGGTTGCTAGGCGGTTGCTAGGGTGTTCTGGGTGGTTGCTAGGGTGTTGCTAGGTGGTTGCTAGGGTGTTACTAGGCGGTTGCTAGGGTGTTGCTGAGGTGGTTGCTAGGGTGTTGCTAGGTGGTTGCTAGGGTGTTCTGGGTGGTTGCTAGGGTGTTGCTAAGTGGTTGCTAGGGGGTTCTTTTGGTTGCTAGGGTGTTGCTACAACTTGCTAGGCAGTTGCTAGGGTGTTCTGGGTGGTTGCTAGGGTGTTACTAGGTGGTTGCTAGGGTGTTCTAGGTGGTTGCTAGGGTGTTGCTAGGGTGTTGCTAGGTGGTTGCTAGGGTGTTCTGGGTGGTTGCTATGTGGTTGCTAGGGTGTTGCTAGGTGGTTGCTAGGGTGTTCTGGGTGGTTGCTAGGGTGTTCTGGGTGGTTGCTAAGCGGTTGCTAGGGTGTTCTGGGTGGTTGCTAGGGTGTTGCTCAGGTGGTTGCTAGGGTGTTACTAGGCGGTTGCTCAGGGTGTTCTGGGTGGTTGCTAGGGTGTTGCTAGGTGGTTGCTAAGGTGTTCTGGGTGGTTGCTAGGGTGTTGCTAGGCGGTTGCTAGGGTGTTGCTAGGGTGTTCTGGGTGGTTGCTAGGGTGTTGCTAAGTGGTTGCTAGGGTGTTCTGTTGGTTGCTAGGGTGTTGCTAGGCAGTTGCTAGGGTGTTCTAGGTGGTTGCTAGGGTGTTCTAGGTGGTTGCTAGGGTGTTGCTAGGTGGTTGCTAGGGTGTTCTGGGTGGTTGCTATTTGGTTGCTAGGGTGTTGCTAGGTGGTTGCTAGGGTGTTCTGGGTGGTTGCTAGGGTGTTGCTAGGTGGTTGTTAGGGTGTTCTGGGTGGTTGCTAGGGTGTTGCTAGGTGGTTGCTATGGTGTTCTAGGTGGTTGCTATGGTGTTGCTAGGTGGTTGCTAGGGTATTCTGGGTGGTTGCTAGGGTGTTTTAGGTGGTTGCTATGGTGTTACTAGGTGGTTGGTAGTGTTCACATATGGTTACTATAGAGTTTTTATAATGTGTTCATGGCATGATTTAGCACTTAGCTAATCAATATTAGCATGTAGCTATTCACTGCTAGCATGTTTAGCATGTAGCAAGTCCTGTTTGCTAGCATGAGTAAAAAGAGCCAACCCCCATGTCTATACGATGTTTTGATTTAGAGATATAGGCAGGGCCTGAAGTTAACTTTTTCGACCACCAGCTACTGTGGCAGGTGAATTTAAAAATTCACCTGCCACAGAGACTTTTTACCAGCCATTTTTTTTGCCTCATAAAGGTTAAAAAAACTGGAATTTCACAATATTGTTCTTAAATTAACTTGTAAGAATACACATTTAAGTGCTTTCAAGTAATAATAACTCTAAGAACATACATTGTAAAAAATCATTTTATTCATTGATTTTGACACACACACACACACACACACACACACAACATATACTGTATATAGTATAGGCTATATAGTAATAACGTTACTAAACAGAAAGACCTACCGCAGCTCGTATGTAAACAAATCACACGCGGCTGTGTTGATGGCTGATTTAGTCACGTAGACAGGTCATAACAGCTTTTAGTTAGAGCGTTCAGGAAACGTTAACTATTAACTAAATTAATATTGTTATTACTGGTAAAGTTACCGGGTACCGGACATTTTCTCACCGGTTCCCGACCCAACTCCCAACATGAACAGTTGCACACGCACACATCTGTGTCCCATCTCACCAACAGTTTAATACTCGCACATCCAGTCAGAAAAGGGCTTCATCTTCTTTCTGATCGCATGAACATTACGAAACAACAGTCGCTGTCATAAATCAGCCGCTCATGAACCTTGCCATCGCGGCCAAGTGTCCACTTTGTATTAAAATGTCTTCTTTTACTTTTCTTTTTCTCATCCTCATCTTTTTGTTGGTTGTTTGTTTCAGCTGGACTCTTTACCCCAGTAATGTGCCGCCACATTTTAGCTAAAGTCCAACGCAATGTCGGACTTCGTTGAAATGTAAAAATCATATTGATTTACTCAATTCTCATTGGCTACCTGCCAATGTGGCAGGTAGATTGACAGTGTTACCCGCCAATAGCAAAATTCACCCGCATTTGGCAGGTGGTCGGGTGTTGAGTTTCAGGCCCTGGATATAGGTCTTGCAAAACGGTTGCTAGGGTACTCTGTTTGGTTGCTAGGGAGTGGCTTGGCAGCTGCCAATAATGAAGCTCCAAAGTCAATGTGAATGTATAAACCAACCCCCATCTCTATACGATGTTTTGATGCAGAGATATAGGTCTTGCAAAATGGTTGCTAGGGTACTGTTTTTAGTTGCTAGGGAGTGGTTTGGCAGCTGCCAATCATGAAACTCCAAAGGCTGCTTGTCAGTATGAATGATATAAACCTACTCCCATTCCTCTATGACATTTAGAATGGAAGATATCCCTCTTTGGATTTTGGTTGCTAAGGTGCTCGACAATGGTTGCTAGGGCATGGCCAGTAAGTGTTGCGGTGATTTAGGATTGGCTGTTTGCTGGCCCCAAGTCAAATGAGCCCACCCTCAAGTTTCTATGACACTTATATCCTGAGATATCCCTTTGATCTATTTCAATGGAAGTCTATGGAACTTGTTGCTAAGGAGCTCTAAATGGTTGCTAGGGCGTGGCTTGATAGGTTCACAATGATCCTGAGAGACTGATTGGCCGTCTGAGTAAAATGAGCCCGCCCCTTTGTCTCTACGACACTGTGATCCAGAGTTATGTTCAATATAAAGCGGTTTCTATGGTGTAGGACGGCCCATTTCATGGGCCGTCCTACACCATAGTAAGTCAATGGGGAAACTTTGGGCTGCTCCTGCCCCCAGGGGTGCAACTTTTACCCCATTGTGTGGTATGTTCTTACAGAGCCTGTCAGCCTCTTCAAATGTGGTAAATTACAGGTTTCTGCGACATCCTCGTTCCGAGCTACGAGGGGTCAAAGTTCATCGCAATGTTAAGTCAATGGGATTTTTGGGCCGCTTTTCGCCCCTGGGGCGAACATCGTACCCCGATCGCTTATAAAAGTCATAGCACACCTCTCCTTAATGAGCCGGTCGATTTGACGCCTCACCCATGGATCTGTGCCAAAAGCTGCGGGAGGAGTAGCGAACCAAAAAGCGGCGGAAGTAAAATAAAAAAAAAAAAATAAGTATGCAAGAGAACAATAGTGTTGCTTTGCAAGCACCACTAATTAATAAAAGATGGCAAAAGATATGGAATAATGACAGTAAAGGAAGACATCTTTATCAGAATTCAACAACAGGTTGGAAATGAGAGAAAAAGATATGTCATTATTACAAGGTTAAGAATTGGTCACACTGCATTGAATTATAGTCTTTATGAAATAGGGAAGCATGATACAGGAAACTGTGATAAGTGCGGGGATTTAGATTAGAAACAGTGCAGCATATTCTTTTAGAATGTGCTGCATATGAATGGGAGAGACAACAGTTAATTCAAGAGCTACAATGGATGGGAATTGAGACAATTTCAATAAAAGTATTGTTAGGAAATGTGTCAAGATTTTAATTTTTTTTTCCTTCCAGAGCCAAGTATACTCCACACTCCAGATCGAGTAGGTGGCGGGTCCGGGAATGCACCATTTATGTTGGTCTGCCAATCCGCCATTAAACACCACAAGAAGAAGAAGAAGAAGAATAGGAAGAAGACTGGCGTGACCAGTGACCACCACCATGGATTCCGGCTGGGACGAAATACGGTAATGACATTTTTTACGATCTTAACAATCTTTTAACTATTGTTAATGTTATAGCTATTTTGTAGAAACGTTTCGATTTATTCCGCAATCATACACAAATCATGATGTTTACAATTACATTAGATGACTAGCTAGCACAACTGTTCTATATCTATGACTAGCACATTAGCATTGTTTCAGCTATTATTTTTAGCAATGCAGCAAAGGGCGCTTGAGCTATTCTACAAACTGCAGTGCGTACTACAACCCTATTTTGTGCTGCCAGTGAATAGCACTGAGTGAAAGTCAATGATTTCTTTATATCTAGTGATTTTGTCGTTAGCTCAGATAGGTACTGGTAAACTTAGTTAGAAGATCTAGAAATGGAAGGCATTGTGCTAACTAACTTGCCAGTCCCACCTGTGACTTACCTGAGCCTGTGAACCCAGCTGTTCTTTTTGAGATTCATTTTGACCAACTTATGATGTGATCTGCACAAAGTTTAGCAAGGTGAAACTTAATGTTATAGTTATTATGGGCACAATCAAACTAGTTACAAATTATTTTTTACTGTTACCATGGTCTAGGAAACATATCTGGCAATATTGTAATATTAATAACTAGTTGGCTTGTAGTCACATCACATAACAAGTACAACTGGTTTGCTACTATTCCTTAATTTTGGTGGTTCCTCATCCAGACGCCTCCATCACATTTGATATAAATTTGACATGAAATCCATTGCAATCAGTGATGATAATTGAATCTGTTTATGATTAAAGGGGCACCAGACGAGAATGCTGTTTTGGTCAAACAGCGACCCCTAGAGTAACTGTGGAGTACTTGTTTTTAACATTACTGTCGTAAATACCACTCACGGAGGGCATGACGTGTTATATAGTATACAATAGTACATTGTGTTTAATTTGTCGTTTAATGAGATCTAATATATGTTGTTAGTGGTGAGAATTTTCACGTGATTAAATACATATCCCCATGAACTTTAATGGTCCAGAGGAAGAACTTTTGCCATGTGTGTCACAGGTTCTGGGTTCTAATCCTTACTAATAGTATAGTTTATTTTCCTCATCAACACCGATTGTTTATTAGTGGCTGTAATTCAAGCAGGGACATGTTTTTTGTGCATTGGGTTTTGTGATTTCACCGTAATGAGTCTCTCTGTCCCCGCAACGGATTGCGCAATGAGTGCGCGTCCGTTTGAATATCACAACAGAACACTGAATCACTGAAACTAATCGCAGCGGCAACAAGCACTTTGGTCACTTGATTTCAAAAACAACACATTTCAGATCGCCTCTTATTTAACAAACGAAATAAATGAATGCTCTACTAGAGTTACCTGGAGATGTTTTATTTTATTTGTTTGTATTGGTACATCCGTGCTGTGAGATGTTTCAATGGGGACATATCACACGCAAATTACGGCTATGCTCGCGTCTGACTCCTCGCTCGGTCAGTCTGCTGTTTCCTCTTTCTCTGTTCCTCCGACAATGCTTTCCTAGCTTTCTATATCTTATATGCCGGCTCCGCCATGACGAAAGTGTGACAAACTCCATCCTTCTCGACCTTGTTCCTGGATATGTGCAGTGTTGCCGTAAATGAATATGTTACATCGCGAGAGCTGATATCACGCGATACTTCCTGATGCTGAGGCCGGCGAGCCGCGCTCTGCAAGTGAGATTTTCCGCTCACAGGCACCAGGGGTGGTCGAGACGCCCCCCATTCAACCCGAAAGAAGTCATATAACCATTTCAATAACTCTGAAGCTGTTAAATTAAGCTAAAATAACTGCATATTGTCCCTTTAAATGAAAAGTTCCTACTACAATCAACTTTTCCTACTTCTAGATTATTATGTTACCAGCTACCTCTTTGTAGCTCACATCTCCTATTTGGAATATTATTAGTACCACAATAAATAATATAAATAGTAACCCTATTATTAATGTATGACAATGTCATCTTATACATAGTATGGCAGTGATTCTCAGTGATATCAGAAAAGAATAGCTCCAGCTGATGAAATGGGTTGCATTTCTAGATGGTTTATGTTATTTCATTACATTGCTTTTGCAGAACATTGTCATTCATGGAGCATTTTCACCAAATGATGGCGCCTGTTTGTATGGCTGGCCATCTGCTGCTCCCGGTTACAGGGATTTTTACTTTGTTTTTATCCACTATTTTAAATACTGTGAGCCAGGGTGAATTTTGTGAGCCAGGGTGGAACAAACAATTCCTCTCCTCCACCATTCCTGTGTGATATACGTGCTGATCTCCACCGAACCCCATGTTTTCCCAGGAGAAGAAGCGATTCAGACGCTGTGGGAAATGAGGTGGTCGGTTGGTGAAAATAAAGACTTTCTCGGCTTTGTTCCCGAATGCTGATCCTCGCGGATGTTCGGAGATTGTGATGTGGACTATCGCCGCTATGTGCCTCAGCGCACCATGGATCCTGTGTTCAGGTGGCTGGTACCTGTGACTGACGTGGACCCGGATAAAAAGCCTTCGGCTACAACTTATTGGGCATCCAGGTTTAAAAGAGCTGGGGATGTAACTTTCCATCGGTCTGTGGGCCTTAAATCCCTGGTTGCTACTCAGGCTTCCTGGTTTAAAAGAGGTGTGGACGCAACTCTCCATTGGTCCTTGGTCTTTGAATCTCCGTCGCTGAAAGACTCTACTCCTGTCAGGATAGCTTTGGTGAATGCTAGATCATTAACCAACAAGTCCTTTACTTTGAAAGACTTTTTACCTACAAGGACCTGGATATGTTGTGTGTGACTGAGACCTGGGTCGGGGCTGGTGAGTGGAGTGTATTTTCTGAAGTTTTACCTTTGAACTGCACCTATTTTAACTCTCCACGGCTTACCGAAGGGGAGGTGGAGTAGCAACTATTTTTAAAGAACACTTAAACTGTAGACATTCGCCTGCTTTCTCCTACTCCAGCTTTGAACTTAATGTTTTTGAATTTGATCTGAACCATCCTGTACTGTGCACTGTGGTTTATCGCCCACCTACATATAACAAAGATTTTATTGATGATTTCTCTGATTATTTAGCCGCTATCATGATCAAATATGACCGGGTCTTAATTGTGAGAGATTTTAATATTCATGTGTGCTGTCCTGAAAAGCCTCTAGTCAAAGCTTTCTTAAATTTTGTGGAGTCTTTTAATTTAACTCAGTCTGTTGTTTGTCCAGACTCATATATGTGGGCATACTACTTTAGATTTGGTTTTATGGCTTGCCTTTTAGTAACATCAACGTTTGTGATGCCACTTTTTCTGACCATTTGCCTGTCCTATTTGAGATATGTATTTCTCGTGGCTATACAGTGACCGCTCCAAAAAGTTGTCGTTGGATAATAAAGCCCTTAACTTTACATTTATTTTCTGAGGCTTTCAACTTAATTGAGTTGGATTATTTGTTGCCATCACAGGGACTAACTACTGAAGAATTAACTTCATCGTTCTTTTTAACTTGCCAAAGCATTTTGGATACTGTTGCCCCTTTCAGGACAGTTCAGAGATAGATGTAGAGTTGAACCATGGCTGAATACTACTACTAGAGCTATAAGACTCGAATGCAGAAGGGCGAAAGCATTTGGAAGAAGGATAAGTTACAGATCTCACTTGACATCCTACGCTACAATTTGTCTAAATATCAAAAATGTGTGAGATTGGAGAAATCAAAATACCTATTGAATATAATTAGAAGTAACTCCCATAAACCATCTGTACTGTTTAGTACCATTAATAGTGTTTTGAATACTCCAAAAGCTGCTTGCTTAGAACCTTCTGCTGAACTGTGTGAATACTTTTTGAATTGTTTTATTGATAAAATTGATACAATTAGATCGAATACAGTATCTTCTTTGACTTTCCAACCTATTGTTGTTTTCAGCACTCAGCTGTCCTGAATCAGTTTGTGATGGTGTCTCTTACCTCATTTAGGGAGATTTTTGTCAAAATGAAATTATCTACATGTTGCACAGACATTGTTCCTCCACGACTATTAAAGGATTCATATGAAGCTACTAGCTTGTCGGTCCTTGCTATTATTAACAGTAGTCTGGCTACAGGAGTTGTACCCAAATCTTTTAAGCATGCAGTGGTGGAACCGGTTATTAAGAAATCTAATCTGGATCCATCACTCCTTGCTAACTTTAGACCGATCTCTAAACTTTCGTTCTTGTCTAAATTACTCTAAAAGGTTGTATTTAAATTAAATTTAAATGGTATCCATGAAGTGTTCCAGTCTGGTTTTAAATCTCTTCATAATACAGAAAGTGCATTGTTGAGAGTTTCAAATAATTTGTTACTTACCACAGACTCAGGGAATTGTGTGACTTTACTATTATTGGATCTTTCAGCTGCATTTGATACCTTAGACCATGGGATTTTAATCTTACATCTAGAAGAATGTGTTGGTATTGAGGGTACTGCGTTGGCATGGTTCAAGTCGTATTTGTCTGAAAGAACTTTTTCAGTTCGCCTTGGAGAATTTGTCTCCTCAATGGCTTCTCTCACGTCTGGGGTCTCCGGGGCTCCATTTTATTGTTCCCCTTGTATTTATTGCCCCATATTGGGTCATATCTTTAGGAAATTTGGAATATCGTTTCATTTACCTGCCTCTGAAAAGAAAAGACACTTGTACGTTAGCACCTTTACTACAGTGTCTTGAGGAAATTAAGGCCTGGATGGCACACAATTTCTTATGTTTTAATGAAAACAAAACAGAGGTTATGCTTTTTACCCGCGGAGGTACTTATGAATCACCAAATTTTGATCTTGGTGAGTTGAATCCATTAGTGAAGCCCTATGTCAAAAATTTAGGCTTTACTATGGATTGTGATTTTAAATTGGACAAACAGATTAACTTGGTAGTTAAATCAAGCTTTTTTTCCAATTGAGATAACTCACCAAGGTGAAATCATTTCTGTCTTCTAGAGACTTTCAAAAACTCCTCCATATTTTCATCTCACCGCACTCAGGAGGCCCCCGGGGGCCGTAGCACCAAGCGCCGTCCCAAAATTCCACTGTCTGCGAACTCACTATTTGTCCAATAACCCACTATTTTTAAATATTCTAACCCCAGCCTTCATGCAATAAGCTGCAATTGGACAGAATCCCAACGGCAATCTATTGAATGAGGATTCAGACAGTTTATTTGATGTGGACATTTTAATTAAAGTTCCTGTCATGATGAAAACCATTTATCTGCACTCAGCTGGGCCCCCTGAGTCCATGGCACCAACCGCCATCCCATAATTCTGCTGTCCAAAAACCCACTATTTTTGAAGAGTACTAACCCCAGACTTCAAGCAATAAGCTGAAATTGGACAGAATCCTGCCTGCAATCTACTGAATGGGGATTTGGGTAGTGTATTTTTTGGACATTTTAATTAAAGTTTCTTTCATGATTAAAAACTATTTTACTGCACTCAGCTTGGGCCCCTGAGTCCGTGGCACCAAGTGCTGTCCCATAATTCCACCGTCCGTGGACCCACTATTTTTATAATGGCATAAATGCTACATGGGATGTCAATATCTCAGCTCTGGAAGGGTCTAGAGCCTTCATTCTTGCACTCAGGTCTAAGTCCCATGGCCCTCTATCAGAATCCAGAGTTTCAAGAAAATCAGAGAAACTTATTTCTCTTGCAGGGTACCCCTGTTGTTTTTTTTTTGGGTTGAAATTTTGAGTTTCTCTGATCTTCTCTGAAACTCTGGATTCTGATAGAGGGCCATGGGACTTAGACCTGAGTGCAAAAATGGAGGCTCTAGACCCTTCCAGAGCTGAGATATTGAGATATTTATGAGGGCATAAATGCTATGTGGGATCTCAATATCTCAGCTCTGGAAGGGTCTAGAGCCTCCATTTTTGCACTCAGGTCTAAGTCCCATGGCCCTGTATCAGAATCCAGAGTTTCAAGAAGATTGGAGAAACTTTTTTTTGCACAAAAAAACGACAGTGGTACCCCTTATGTTTTTTTTTGGTGTAAAAAAAGTTTCTCCAATCTCCTTGAAACTCTGGATTCTGATAGAGGGCCATGGGACTTAGACCTGAGTGCAAAAATGGAGGCTCTAGACCCTTCCAGAGCTGAGATATTGAGATATTTATAAGGGCATAAATGCTACGTGGGATCTCAATATCTCAGCTCTGGAAGGGTCTAGAGCCTCCATTTTTGCACTCAGGTCTAAGTTCCATGGCCCTCTCTCAGAATCCAGAGTTTCAAGAAGATTGGAGAAACTTTTTTTGCACAAAAAAAAAAAACGACAGTGGTACCCCTTATGTTTTTTTTTTTTTGGTGCGAAAAAAAAAACTTTGGAGAAAATGGAGACTCTAGACCCTTCCAGAGCTGAGATATTGAGATCCCATCGTAGCATTTATGCCCTTATAAATATCTCAATATCTCAGCTCTGGAAGTGTCTAGAGCCTCCATTTTTGCACTCAGGTCTAAGTACCATGGCCCTCTATCAGAATCCAGAGTTTCAAGAAGATTGGAGAAACTTTTTTTTTGCTAAAAGAAAACAACAACAGTGGTACCCCTTATGTTTTTTTTTTGGTGCGAAAAAAGTTTCTCCAATCTTCTTGAAACTCTGGATTCTGATAGAGGGCCATGGGACTTAGACCTGAGTGTAAAATGGAGGCTCTAGACCCTTCCAGAGCTGAGTATTGATATCCCACGTAGCATTTATGCCCTTATAAATATCTCAATATATTAAACTTGGAAGGGTCTAGAGCCTCATTTTTGCACTCAGGTCTAAGTACCATGGCCCTCTTTCAGAATCCAGAGTTTCAAGAGATTGAAGAAACTTTCTTTTTTGCTAAAAAAAAAAACGACACAGTGGTACCCCTTATGTTTTTTTTTTTGGTGCGAAAAAGTTTCTCCAATCTTCTCTGAAACTCTGGATTCTGATGAGGGCCATGGGACTTAGACCTGAGTGCAAAAATGGAGGCTCTAGACCCTTCCAGAGCTGAGATATTGAGATCCCACATAGCATTTATGCCCTTATAAATATCTCAATATCTCAGCTCTGTATGCCATTATAATATCTAAATATCTCAGCTCTGGAAGGGTCTAGAGCCTTCATTTTTGCACTCAGGTCTAAGTCCCATGGCCCTCTATCAGAATCCAGAGTTTCAAGAAGATTGGAGAAATTTTTTTTTGCCCAAAAAAAAAAAAAACGACAGTGGTACCCCTTATGTTTTTTTTTTGGTGTAAAAAATTTCTGAGTTTCTTGAAATTCTGAATTCTGATAGAGGGCCATGGAACTTGCGAGTGCAAAATGGAGGCTCAGACCTTTCCAGAGCTGAGATATTGAGATCCCACATAGCATTTATGCCCTTATAAATATCTCAATATCTCAGCTCTGGAAGGGTCTAGAGCCTCATTTTTGCACTCAGGTATAGTTACCATGGCCCTCTATCAGAATCCAGAGTTTCAAGAAGATTGGAGAAACTTTTTTTTTTTGCTAAAAAAACAACAACAGTGGTACCCCTTATGTTTTTTTTTTGGTGCGAAAAAAAAAGTTTCTCAATCTCTTGAAACTCTGGATTCTGATAGAGGGCCATGGGACTTAGACCTGAGTGCAAAATGAGGCTCTAGACCCTTCCAGAGCTGAGATATTGAGATCCCATCGGAGCATTTATGCCCTTATAAATATCTCAATATCTCAACTCTGGAAGGGTCTAGAGCCTCCATTTTTGCACTCAGGTCTAATTACCATGGCCCTCTTTCAGAATCCAGAGTTTTCAAGAAATATTGGAGAAACTTTTTTTTTGCACTCAGGTACACTTACCATGGCCCTCTATCAGAATCCAGAGTTTCAAGAAGATTGGAGAAACTTTTTTTTTGCTAAAAAAAAACAACAGTGGTACCCCTTATGTTTTTTTTTTTGGTGCGAAAAAAAAAGTTCTCTCCAACTTCTTGAAACTCTGGATTCTGATAGAGGGCCATGGGACTTAGACCTGAGTGCAAAAATGGAGGCTCTAGACCCTTCCAGAGCTAGTAGATATTTAGTAATCCACGTTAGCATGTTATAAGCACCTCATAAATATCTCAATATCTCAGCTCTGGGAAGGGTCTAGAGCCTCAATTTTGCACTCAGGCTCTAATCACCATGGCCCTCTTTCAGAATCCAGAGTTTCAGAGAAGATTTGGAGAAACTTCTTCTTTGCTACAAAAAAAAAACAACAGCGGTACCCCTTATGTTTTTTTTTTTTTGGTGCGAAAAAAAAAAGTTTCTCCAATCTCTTGAAACTTAGATTCTGATAGAGGGCCATGGGGACTTAGACCTGAGTGCAAAAATGGAGGCTCTAGACCCTTCCAGAGCTGAGCATATTGAGACACCCAGATGTAGCATTTATGCTCTGTACTGAATATCTCAATATCTCAAGCTACTGGAAGGGTTCTGAGAGCCTCCATTTTTGCACTCAGGTCTCAAGTACATGGCCCTCTATCAGAATCCAGAGTTTCAAGAAGATTAGAAACTTTTTTTTTGCTAAAAAAAAAAAAAACGACAGTGGTACCCCTGATGTTTTTTTTTCGGTGCGAAAAAATTTCTCCAATCTTCTTGAAACTCTGGATTCCTAGAGGGCCATGGGACTATAGATCTGAGTGCAAAATGGAGGCTCAGTACCTTCCAGAGCTGAGATATTGCAGATATCCCACATAGCACATCTGTATGCCCTTATAAATATTTCAATATCTCAGCTCTGGAAGGTCTGAGCCTCCATTTTGCATTTAGGTATGCATTACCATGGCCCTCTATCGGAATCCAGAGTTTCAAGAAATCGAAGAAACTTTTTTCTTGACCAAAAAAAAAGTAACAGTGGTACCCCTCATCGTTTTTTTTTGGTGCGAAAAAAAGTTTCTCCAATCTCTTGAAACTCTGGATTCTGATAGAGGGCCATGGGACTTAGACTGAGTGCAAAAATGGAGGCTCTAGACCTTTCCAGAGCTAGAGATATTGAAATCTGCACAGTACAGACATTTAATGCCCTAGTACTGAAATATCTCAGATATCTAACTCTGGAAAGATCTCATGAGCCTCAGTTTTTGCACTCAGGTCTAAGTCACCATGGCCCTCTATCAGAATCCAGAGTTTCAAGAAGATTAGAAACTTTTTTTTGCTAAAAAAAAAAAACGACAGTGGTACCCCTGATGTTTTTTTTGGGTGCAAAAAAAAGTTTCTCCATCTTCTTGAAACTCTGGATTTCATGAGTAGGGCCATGGGACTTAGACCTGAGTGCAAAAATGGAGGCTCTAGACCCTTCCAGAGCTGAGATATTGTAGATATTTATAATGACTCAATATATTGAGATATGTTATAACATATCTCATAAATATCTCAATATCTCAGCTCTGGAAGGGTCTAGAGCCTCAATTTTGCACTCAGGTCTTAGTCCATGGCCCCTAATCAGAATCCAGAGTTTCAAGAAGATTGGAGAAACTTTTTTTCCGCAAAAAAAAACATAAGGGTACCACTGTCGTTTTTTTTTTGCGGGATAAAAAGAGTTTCTTGCAACTCTGGATTCTGATAGAGGGCCATGGGACTTAGACCTGAGTGCAAAATGGAGGCTCTAGACCCTTCCAGAGCTGAGATATTGAGATATTTATAATGAGCTAGCTGAATATCATACAATGGCATAAATGCTACATGAATATCTCAATATCTCAGCTCTGGGAAGGGTCTAGAGCCTCCATTTTTGCACTCAGATCTAAGTCCCATGGCCCTCTATCAGAATCCAGAGTTTCAAGAAAATCAAAATTTTTGACCCGAAAAAAAAAACGTACAGTGGTACCCCTGTACGTTTTTTTTTCGGGTCAGAAATTTTGATTTTCTTGAAACTCTGGATTCTATAGAGGGCCATGTGACTTAGATCTGAGTGCAAAAATGGAGGCTCTAGACCCTTCCAGAGCTGAGATATTTAGATATTTATAATGGCATACAGAGCTGAGATATTGAGATATTTACAATGGCATAAATGCTACGTGAAATCTCAATATCTCAGCTCTGGAAGGGTCTAGAGCCTCCATTTTTGCACTCAGATCTAAGTCACATGGCCCTCTATCAGAATCCAGAGTTTCAAGAAAATCAAAATTTTGACCCGAAAAAAAACGACAGTGGTACCACTGTACGTTTTTTTTTCGGGTCAAAATTTTGATTTTCTTGAAACTCTGGATTCTGATAGAGGGCCATGGGACTTAGATCTGAGTGCAAAAATGGAGGCTCTAGACCCTTCCAGAGCTGAGATATTGAGATCTCATGTAGCATTTATGCCATTGTAAATATCTCAATATCTCAGCTCTGTATGCCATTATAAATATCTAAATATCTCAGCTCTGGAAGGGTCTAGAGCCTCCATTTTTGCACTCAGATCTAAGTCCCATGGCCCTCTATCAGAATTCAGAGTTTCAAGAAAATCAAAATTTTGACCCGAAAAAAAACGTAAGGGGTACCACTGTCGTTTTTTTTTTCGGGTCAAAATTTTGATTTTCTTGAAACTCTGGATTCTGATAGAGGGCCATGGGACTTAGATCTGAGTGCAAAAATGGAGGCTCTAGACCCTTCCAGAGCTGAGATATTTAGATATTTATAATGGCATACAGAGCTGAGATATTGAGATATTTACAATGGCATAAATGCTACGTGAAATCTCAATATCTCAGCTCTGGAAGGGTCTAGAGCCTCCATTTTTGCACTCAGATCTAAGTCACATGGCCCTCTATCAGAATCCAGAGTTTCAAGAAAATCAAAATTTTGACCCGAAAAAAAACGACAGTGGTACCACTGTACGTTTTTTTTTCGGGTCAAAATTTTGATTTTCTTGAAACTCTGGATTCTGATAGAGGGCCATGGGACTTAGATCTGAGTGCAAAAATGGAGGCTTAGACCCTTCCAGAGCTGAGATATTTAGATATTTATAATGGCATACAGAGCTGAGATATTGAGATATTTACAATGGCATAAATGCTACGTGAGATCTCAATATCTCAGCTCTGGAAGGGTCTAGAGCCTCCATTTTTGCACTCAGATCTAAGTCCCATGGCCCTCTATCAGAATCCAGAGTTTCAAGAAAATCAAACTTTCCAACCCGAAAAAAAAACGTAAGTGGTACCACTGTCGTTTTTTTTTCGGGTTAAAATTTTGATTTCTCTGAAACTCTGGATTCTGATAGAGGGCCATGGGACTTAGATCTGAGTGCAAAAATGGAGGCTCTAGACCCTTCCAGAGCTGAGATATTTAGATATTTATAATGGCATACAGAGCTGAGATATTGAGATATTTACAATGGCATAAATGCTACGTGAAATCTCAATATCTCAGCTCTGGAAGGGTCTAGAGCCTCCATTTTTGCACTCAGATCTAAGTCACATGGCCCTCTATCAGAATCCAGAGTTTCAAGAAAATCAAAATTTCGACCCGAAAAAAAAACGACAGTGGTACCCCTTACGTTTTTTTTTCGGGTCAAAATTTTGATTTTCTTGAAACTCTGGATTCTGATAGAGGGCCATGGGACTTAGATCTGAGTGCAAAAATGGAGGCTCTAGACCCTTCCAGAGCTGAGATATTTAGATATTTATAATGGCATACAGAGCTGAGATATTGAGATATTTACAATGGCATAAATGCTACGTGAGATCTCAATATCTCAGCTCTGGAAGGGTCTAGAGCCTCCATTTTTGCACTCAGATCTAAGTCCCATGGCCCTCTATCAGAATCCAGAGTTTCAAGAAAATCAAAATTTTGATCCTCGAAAAAAAAACGACAGTGGTACCCCTGTACGTTTTTTTTTCGGGTCAAAATTTTGATTTTCTTGAAACTCTGGATTCCTATAGAGGGCCATGGGACTTAGATCTGAGTGCAAAAATGGAGGCTCTAGACCCTTCCAGAGCTGAGATATTTAGATATTTATAATGGCATACAGAGCTGAGATATTGAGATATTTACAATGGCATAAATGCTACTGTGAAATCTCAATATCTCAGCTCTGGAAGGGTCTAGAGCCTCCATTTTTGCACTCAGATCTAAGTCCCATGGCCCTCTATCAGAATCCAGAGTTTCAAGAAAATCAAACTCTCACCCTCAAAAAAAAACGACAGTGGTACCCCTTACGTTTTTTTTTTCGGGTCAAAATTTTGATTTTCTTGAAACTCTGGATTCTGATAGAGGGCCATGGGACTTAGATCTGAGTGCAAAAATGGAGGCTCTAGACCCTTCCAGAGCTGAGATATTTAGATATTTATAATGGCATACAGAGCTGAGATATTGAGATATTTACAATGGCATAAATGCCATCGTGAATATCTCAATATCTCAGCTCTGGAAGGGTCTAGAGCCTCCATTTTTGCACTCAGATCTAAGTCACATGGCCCTCTATCAGAATCCAGAGTTTCAAGAAATCAAAATTTTCAATCCAAAAAAAAAACGTAAGGGGTACCACTGTCGTTTTTTTTTTCGGGTCAAAATTTTGATTTTCTTGAAACTCTGGATTCTGATAGAGGGCCATGGAACTTAGATCTGAGTGCAAAAATGGAGGCTCTAGACCCTTCCAGAGCTGAGATATTTAGATATTTATAATGGCATACAGAGCTGAGATATTGAGATATTTACAATGGCATAAATGCTACGTGAGATCTCAATATCTCAGCTCTGGAAGGGTCTAGAGCCTCCATTTTTGCACTCAGATCTAAGTCCCATGGCCCTCTATCAGAATTCCAGAGTTTCAAGAAAATCAAAATTTTGACCTGAAAAAAAACGTAAGGGGTACCACTGTCGTTTTTTTTTTCGGGTCAAAATTTTGATTTTCTTGAAACTCTGGATTCTGATAGAGGGCCATGGGACTTAGATCTGAGTGCAAAAATGGAGGCTCTAGACCCTTCCAGAGCTGAGATATTTAGTATATTTATAATGGCATACAGAGCTGAGATATTGAGATATTTACAATGGCATAAATGCTACGTGAATATCTCAAATATCTCAGCTCTGGAAGGGTCTAGAGCCTCCATTTTTGCACTCAGATCTAAGTCCCATGGCCCTCTATCAGAATCCAGAGTTTCAAGAAAATCAAAACTTTACCTCGAAAAAAAAACGACAGTGGTACCCCTTACGTTTTTTTTCGGGTCAAAATTTTGATTTTCTTGAAACTCTGGATTCCTGATAGAGGGCCATGTGACTTAGATCTGAGTGCAAAATGGAGGCTCTAGACCCTTCCAGAGCTGAGATATTGAGATATTTATAATGGCATACAGAGCTGAGATATTGAGATATTTACAATGGCATAAATGCTACGTGAGATCTCAATATCTCAGCTCTGGAAGGGTCTAGAGCCTCCATTTTTGCACTCAGATCTAAGTCCCATGGCCCTCTATCAGAATCCAGAGTTTCAAGAAAATCAAAACTTTGACCCGAAAAAAAACGACAGTGGTACCCCTTACGTTTTTTTTGGGTCAAAATTTTGATTTTCTTGAAACTCTGGATTCTGATAGAGGGCCATGGGACTTAGATCTGAGTGCAAAAATGGAGGCTCTAGACCCTTCCAGAGCTGAGATATTGAGATACTCACGTAGCATTTATGCCATTGTAAATATCTCAATATCTCAGCTCTGTATGCCATTATAAATATCTAAATATCTCAGCTCTGGAAGGGTCTAGAGCCTCCATTTTTGCACTCAGATCTAAGTCCCATGGCCCTCTATCAGAATCCAGAGTTTCAAGAAAATCAAAATTTCTACCCGAAAAAAAAACGTAAGGGGTACCACTGTCGTTTTTTTTCTGGGTCAAAATTTTGATTTTCTTGAAACTCTGGATTCTGATAGAGGGCCATGGGACTTAGATCTGAGTGCAAAAATGGAGGCTCTAGACCCTTCCAGAGCTGAGATATTGAGATATTCACGTAGCATTTATAGCCATTGTAAATATCTCAATATCTCAGCTCATGTATGCCATTATAAATATCTCAATATCTCAGCTCTGGAAGGGTCTAGAGCCTCCATTTTTGCACTCAGATCTAAGTCCCATGGCCCTCTATCAGAATCCAGAGTTTCAAGAAAATCAAAATTTTGACCCGAAAAAAAACGTAAGGGGTACCACTGTCGTTTTTTTTGGGTCAAAATTTTGATTTTCTTGAAACTCTGGATTCTGATAGAGGGCCATGGGACTTAGATCTGAGTGCAAAAATGGAGGCTCTAGACCCTTCCAGAGCTGAGATATTTAGATATTTATAATGGCATACAGAGCTGAGATATTGAGATATTTACAATGGCATAAATGCTACGTGAAATCTCAATATCTCAGCTCTGGAAGGGTCTAGAGCCTCCATTTTTGCACTCAGATCTAAGTCCCATGGCCCTCTATCAGAATCCAGAGTTTCAAGAAAATCAAAATTTTGACCCGAAAAAAAAACGTAAGGGGTACCACTGTCGTTTTTTTTTCGGGTCAAAATTTTGATTTTCTTGAAACTCTGGATTCTGATAGAGGGCCATGTGACTTAGATCTGAGTGCAAAAATGGAGGCTCTAGACCCTTCCAGAGCTGAGATATTGAGATTTCACGTAGCATTTATGCCATTGTAAATATCTCAATATCTCAGCTCTGTATGCCATTATAAATATCTAAATACTCAGCTCTGGAAGGGTCTAGAGCCTCCATTTCTGCACTCAGATCTAAGTCCCATGGCCCTCTATCAGAATCCAGAGTTTCAAGAAAATCAAAATTTTGACCCGAAAAAAAAACGTAAGGGGTACCACTGTCGTTTTTTTTTCGGGTCAAAATTTTGATTTTCTTGAAACTCTGGATTCTGATAGAGGGCCATGGGACTTAGATCTGAGTGCAAAAATGGAGGCTCTAGACCCTTCCAGAGCTGAGATATTTAGATATTTATAATGGCATACAGAGCTAGATATTGAGATATTTACAATGGCATAAATGCTACGTGAGATCTCAATATCTCAGCTCTGGAAGGGTCTAGAGCCTCCATTTTTGCACTCAGATCTAAGTCCCATGGCCCTCTATCAGAATCCAGAGTTTCAAGAAAATCAAAATTTCCACCTCGAAAAAAAAAACGAAGTGGTACCACTGTACGTTTTTTTTTTCGGGTCAAAATTTTGATTTTCTTGAAACTCTGGATTCCTGATAGAGGGCCATGGGACTTAGATCTGAGTGCAAAAATGGAGGCTCTAGACCCTTCCAGAGCTGAGATATTTAGATATTTATAATGGCATACACAGCTGAGATATTGAGATATTTACAATGGCATAAATGCTACGTGAGATCTCAATATCTCAGCTCTGGAAGGGTCTAGAGCCTCCATTTTTGCACTCAGATCTAAGTCCCATGGCCCTCTATCAGAATCCAGAGTTTCAAGAAAATCAAAATTTTGACCCTAAAAAAAAAACGTCAGTGGTACCCCTATCGTTTTTTTTTGGGTCAAAATTTTGATTTCTTGAAACTCTGGATTCTGATAGAGGGCCATGTGACTTAGATCTGAGTGCAAAAATGGAGGCTCGAGACCCTTCCAGAGCTGAAGATATTGAGATCTCATGTAGCATTTATGCCATTGTAAATATCTCAATATCTTAGCTCTGTATGCCATTATAAATATCTAAATATCTCAGCTCTGGAAGGAAAGCACAATGTACTGTTTAACTG